>JAQJVL010004527.1:0-44042 GCA_035578905.1 Stictocephala bisonia
TTGTTGTAACTCTCCCTTTTGGTTTGATTTCGTGTGTAAATTTATTCTAGAAAAAAATCAGGACATGCTGAATCATAATGTATCAAAGCAATAAAACAATAATAGTAAAACTGGACGGACTATTTAAATTATTACAGTAACTGTAGTATTTTTTTTTCTTTTTTATAAGGAGAGCACCGATCTCCTTTTTGACCTTACTCGACCTCCATTCCTCGTAGACTACTGATCTGTACAATCAAATTATCAGACAGAGTAAAGTGAGCAACCAGTGCAGTAAAAGGTGAATATTACTGATAAAAACTAACTGTCAAGGCCAGGATTAGAACCTGCACTATATCTCTGGTCCAAAGTCCTGACGCCTTAGATCTCTCGGCCGCTGGCTCTCCATATACCTTATTTAAAGTTTATGCACAGAGAAGAAAAAAAACAGAGGTAAAATCCAATATTGTGCTGAATTTGTGTCGAGTAGTTATTTCTCCAGTTTGCCGTGGAGATGGCAGGGTATGCACCCTGTCAGTCCCTCCCTTATTCCCACCAAATCCTCAATGATAAACGTAGTAATTATTACTACAGAGTTATAAATATGTACATTAGTTGTAATCTACTTATAGCTGCCACTTGGACGTTCACTGATGTTATAATACAGTGACTTCTGTTTATTTTCCTCTGTGGTTGAATATCTTCATTTATTGACAACCTTGCATTTTTTCCGTTATCGTGGCAAGAAAGCTATTGATTATTTTTCTAAAATGTGTTTGGTACATACTTATCCAATCTTGGTGTAACATTTACGTTTTTGTTCTTAGAATTTACAGTGCTATGTTTCCTCTTATGCTAGCTATATTACTGTCCATAAAGTTTATTTGTAATTTTGTTTGTTTGAAAAAATTGGCTATTTACGATGCTAGTACAGTCACCACCAAAAGAAACTGTGGTAATAATACAACCACTTCTGAAGTAAAGTTACAAAACCAATCTCCATGTTCAATTATGAAGGTAAATGTTATATTCTCCCTTTTTAGCTACGCATATATTTTGTAATTACAATAATATGTAAACCTTTCCTCTTACAAATAATATGTATTTGTACTTATGAATTTATAAAAATAGGCAGTTCTGGAAAACTTTGTTAGTTGAAGTAGTAGTAGATGTATTTATTTTATTATTTTTATTTTATTCATAAGACGCCGATCGTCAATATATGGGCGAATATGGATTTCGAATTAGTGTAGATGAGCGAATGTAGTCATTGTTACAAACTAAAGCCGACTATTCCTTAGAAAGTGTCATTAATTAATAGCCCAATTACAAATGAACAGCCGGTGGTTATCAGCGGATCCTTCTCAAAATGTATTGACTCTGATTGGTATTGAACTGAGAACCTTTAGCACATGAAGTAGGTGGTCCTCTTATTAAACCACCCCTAATATTTGTCTTTAAATATTCGTGAGTCATTACCAAGCTTGGTCCATCCCTTGGCCAAGAACCCAAAATGAAATTTGACATTCCCTAAGAGCCAGTCAAATAAAATGAACATGAAAAATGCCTTTATTAAAGGGGCGAATTTAGGACTTTAAAGACCTCTTTACATTTAACTCCAACAACAGAGACCATCAGGAATTATGTGACGAGGTTTTTTTTTCAGAATAAATTTGTTTAAACCTTAAGGTCGAGTGGAAGAGATAACTTAATTGTCCTAACTACGCCTAGTAAATACATAATTCACATTTCATTTCAACTGTCAAGAGTATTTTACTTAAGACTTATATAGTCTTAAGTAAAATATAAAAAAAATACATATCAAAAGTGGTTTAATTTCTGTCTAAATTGAAAACACGTACATGTAACTCTATCATAACTTCTAATCGTCAATGTTGATATATATTCTCGTACTCAAAAAAACTCTGAACATAGTTGTGTCATGCCTCTTTTGTCTGTAAAATATTTCGTTTTTCTTACAATTTATAAAAAAAGTTCATCACAAAACAGATTTATTTATGTTGGTATTTTCCATAAATATATAGCTTTTATCTAAAAAGCAACATATTTATAAATTTGCTGAATAGATATCAGGCTCAATGGTGAGGTAAATTCGAGCCTGAATTTACACCTTCGTGGGTGTCAGGAGCGTAGTCGAAATGTTATGTTTGGTTATGAACATCATATAATTAAATTCATTCTAAAAAATAAATTGTTTTATTTTTAGACTTAATTTTGGTGATATCTAAAATTAATTCCATAAATTATTGTTTTGTTACTATATTTTAAAATAATTTTAAAAATTTAATTTTGATGACCTGGTGATTCTTTAATTTCATTTATTTGCATGTTGTCTTGTTAATGATATCCATTATTATAAAAGGCATAGTCTTATTGGCTATTGGATATTTCGTTAATATGCACTGTTATCTACACACTATACAAATACAGGCAATCTAAGACATAGTTATCCGAAGGATATGGTAACATTTAAAACAAATTTGATGTTACTAGATCAATCTTTACTCACTCACGTTGAATAAGCATATGTAGACAAAAATCGAGCACAATACGTATTTTACACAAAAACGACTTAAGCTTTGATTAGTCCGACCGACGTAAACACAGCTCTCGTAAATTTTACTATGCAACATAATCTTATAAATGCCTTATCACTAATTTTGAATATTTGCTCACACTTAAAAATAACATTACAAAGTCCAGTACCTAGTGAATGTACAAAATAAATTTTACATATTACTATTAATGAGTTCTGAGCTGCTCACTATTAACGTAATTTAAAACTGGCTAAGAAATTAACGATGTTTAATGATTTTATTTACCAATTAAGTGTAATAAAATAGCATACAAATAAATGGTAGGAGAAAATCAATAAAAAAAATAATATTAGAAATTGTTAGAAAAGTAAGGAAGCTGAACTAAATGTAAGCTAAGTCATCTGTAATTTGTCAAAGCTGTTGTAAGTGGAGTTTATCCATATACAGAGAGGGAACTACTGGAAGTAATGGAGTAATCATGGAGCAAGTACGAAAGCCATGACCAACTTCCTAGAGGACGTAAAAGCGACAACTGTGGCAATGTCAAGAGACGTTTGGGACACGCCACTGAACAGTGGACATCCAGGCCACCCTACACCGACAACTCTCTGTGGCAACGTCAACAGAGAGGTTGGGGACACGCCACTGACCAGTGGACATCCAGGTCACCCTTCAACGACAACTGTGGCAATGTCAACGGAGAGGTTTGGGACACGCCACTGACCAGTGGATATCCAGGTCACCCAACGACAACTATGGCAATGTCAACGGAAGGTTTGGGACACGCCACTAACCATGACACCCAGGTCACTCTACAACGACAACTATGACAATGTCAACGGAGAGGTTTGGGACACGCCACTGATCAGTGGATATCCAGGTCACCCTACAACGACAACTGTAATAATGACAACGGCGAGGTTTGGGACACGCCATTGACCAGAAGACACCCAGGTCACCCAACCACTCTCATCTCCCACACTAGTTCGATTCGTTTTCTATTAGTATATTCTTATTTATTCAAATGGAGAAAATGTTTTGCTAATGTTAATACTATAATGATGTATGTGGTTGTGAAAGAGAGGACTAAATTCTAAATAGTCCTAACTTCACCACACTAATAAAGACATTTTCGTTTCGTTTCGTTCCGTTCTGTTCCGTTTCGTAAAAAGGTATACACTAATGGATAAAATGAAGAAAATAGCAAGCAATCGTTAATGGCACGAGTATGATATTTTTAAAACTGTAAAAAATGCTGGACTTTTCTGTAACTTCACTACCACTACTTTTTTATTGCAATTAGGGTTAGATTAGGTGGCTACTAAAGTTGATCACATACTGGAAAATCTAATTATTGTTTACCACCGAATGCTCTCTCCTTGTGTATGTTCTTGGAAAACTATAAGATAAGGCCAGTGATATTTCTAGGGGCTAAGGAATACCTCTTTGGACGTAAAAATGATTGGGGAACAGTTTTTAGAACAATAGAATATTTATCAAGCGGTAGTGAATTAACGGAAACAAAAAGAGTAGAGGTAGTGAATTAACGGAAAAGATCCAAAATGACATTTTTCAATGAACTTCAAAAAATGTTCAAGTGTCTTGTTGATTTTCTCTCAATTATTGATGCATGCTTGACCTAACTAAAATTAATATTGAAAAGTAAATTTGATAAAGTATCAGAATTTTTCCAAATATTCTTAGGGAAAGTTATTTATTATATAGTAATTAAAAGAAAACAGACACATTCAATTGAATAATAGATTTATAGGTATCTATATACTGTATAGTGTTTTTACTGAACTTCAAAATGGGTAAAAATATTTTTTTAAACATCATTTCACATAATTATAAGGGAATGTTTGATTTAGTTATGTTAAACTGATGTAAGTTCAATTCTATAATTGAAACTAAAGTATAGCCCCTGATTTTTTTACATATATTATCACTACAAATAAAAGTTCCAATTCATGCAAAGCAACCCATTTCATAATATTGTGCTTTTTGTTATATAAATACTAAAATTGTAAAATATATTTATTAAAATCATTCATTGGACGTCTTAAAATAAACAAATATAATTTGTTGGTCTTTTTTACCGAATGGCATGCAGTTTCATGTTTCTCTTCCAGAGCGCAGTTGTGTACAGGCCCTCGTCCTGGAAGCTTGTCACAGAGCAGTTCATGCGATCGCCGGTAGAGAGCAGAATCGATGTATTAATTCTAGAATGCAACTTGTATTTAATGAAAAATTTGCTTAAAATACATAAGTTGATGTCATATTGAGGCAGGGTTTAATGGCTCGGCTTTAATATTCGACTGTTGACAGGCCGAGTTCTGATTCTACAAAAAATAGTCTTGTGATCTATTCCTTCAGCCAAATATCAATTCAAATTTCATTCTGTACAACAAAATTTGTACAGATATTATCTATAGAAAAATAATTTGTAAACTTTACAAAAATTTTAATTTTAAGTTTTACCATATATTGGGTTGGTTAGTACTTTTCGTCCATAATATTCTCAAAATAATAATCATAATAACCTTAACAACTCTCCACCGGCAGTCAACAAGTAACCCGTCGATAACGTACAGGTCGCACTTCGTATTTTTTTTTTTTTTTTTTTTTTTTTTTTATTAAAAAAATTCGTAACAACCTATATGATTCTTAAACCACCGGATGCGTGTTGAGTTACTGAACAACGAAGTGTATTTCAATAGTTGCTATGACAACTACGACGTAATTGCTAAGACGTCAAATATTCGTATTTTTGTCTGAAGTTCAGTTAGCCATCCCGTTTAGACAACAAGAGTTGTTAATGGTAGTATTAACGTTTGGTTTTAACAGTTATTGGTGAATTTACTTCTTTTAACTGTTTTATAGTTATACTGTGTTATAGTTATGTGATAGTTTTGTAACAAATATCACGTGAAATAAATGTGTTATTATAGCTAATTGTTTGAAATACAACATTTGTTTGAGTTGCTTTTTTGAATTTTTGTTTGGGAATTTATAATTTATAAGCATACTTAATACTTAAAAATTTTAATTCTTTACATATTATTATAATTTTCTTTAAATGGTAATATTTTAATAAAATAATAATGATAAATAATTGTAATATTGCCTACTTCAACTGTGGTGACCCATTTTATTTTTTGTGTACTATCTAGGCCTAAGTATTTATTTGGCTATTATTTTCAAATAACCCATATAAAACTACGCCTATATATTTTATAAATCTACACCACTTTTGAAACCACAAGATTATCCTGATAATGTTGAACGTATTACTGTTAGATTATAAGTAAAAAATCTAGTAGGCCAATTCTAATTTACTTTTTTCCCCGGACAAAAGGTGATTTGTAATTTCAAACAATAGAAAGACTGTTTTAACCAACAATAACAACCCAAAATTATATGTATATTATAAAATATCTTTTTCTATAAATTTTGGTTTCAGTTAGGTTAGTGAAATGTTTAAAAAAACATAAGTTATATATCTGTAAAGCATAGTATGTATGTAAAACAAATTTCTGATTTTGTGTATTGACTTCAGTTTTTGTACTTTATGGCATTGAAAAACTTATAAACCTACACATTTTATAAGACTAGAAGAAATTTAGAGTAAATTTGTTATCTTGGAATAATGATTTTTCATCTAGAAATGTTTCCTATGTGGACCACCGCCCCTTTTTTTATTTTTCACTTTAGATTTAACCTAAATCTATTTATTAGTATTTAGCGTTGCTATCTATTTATTAGTATAAACGCCCAATGACATTACTTAGCCTATTTCAAACGTCTTAATTTAATTTAACAGCTGAAGACTAATTTAATTAATAAAATATCTGCATTGAAATATTACCATTGAAACTTTAAAGACCAACAAAGTGGAGCCCTACAATTGAATATGATTAAAACCACGGTTACAACCTTATCTGATTTACATGATGAAATATTTATCCTCCTTGACCATTGTTGACATTCCAACAGCTGTTAAAACCTTTTTTGAAATGATTATTTATTAATCATATGAATAATCATATTGGCCCTGGATTGGAATCAGGCCAATATGATTATTATATATTTATATTATGTATAGTAAATATATAATTTATATTATATATTTATATAATATAATGATTATATCAGGCCAAATAAATAATCATATATTTCTCCATTATACGATTATTTACATTTGGACAGGCGTCAATTTTCGATTCATTTAAATCTCTCTCCATGATATTCATATGGCTGAAAAACATACTTTGATAGCTTTCCGTATCCTTCAGGGCGAAAATACTGAGGAATTAAGACATTATTATACAATTACAGAGGCAATTTTTTTGACACCTCAACCGTTAAAATTGATAAAAATATAAAGAGAGCTTCACGTGTTAAACAGGGCGATCAAAAAGTTCGAGGACGGTTGAATATTGTTAAAGATACAGGTACAACACTTAGCACATTGCTGCTGGACATAAACAGCTATTTTACCATGTATTCAGTGATCCACTACCTTCGTAGGGGGACGGCTCACTAGGGGTTGGAAGAAAATCTAAAATGTAAGCATAGGTCGATATACACACCATTTTAAAGGTCTTAGCTCGTAGATTATCATACCACAAATTAGTCCTCAAAAAGTTAGTCCTGAAAAAAATGGTGGCGCTCGAAAGTTTCTATACTGATCTTATGTGCAAGATAAGACCATAATGGTAAATGGTGGCGGTTTAAAAAAAAAAACACCATTCTGTGACGGATTAAGCTTTTGAAGTGCGGTTTGCAGCATTCTTCTATGCTTAACCAGCTCTTTAAAATGATGTGCATATCAACCCATGCTTACACTAAAACTATTCTACTGACTCCACATGGACCGTTCCCATAGAAGAATAGCAGGATACTGAATACAACTTAAAGTAGGTGTTTGTGTAAATTAATCATGTGTGAAGCTTTGTAGCTTCGTCTGATATGGTTACAAAAAAAATAGGCGAGACTGTATTAAAAAAACTTGACGAAACGCTCTACAGACACTTTCCTACTCGTCAATAATAAACCAATTTTAAAATGAGCTTAGTTATGCAAACAAAAATATTACCGCCCATTATTCCAATTAAAAATATATTCAATTAGTGTTTTGTTGGTTTAATAATATTGACAGTAAGACGGTTACAACCGGTCCAGTCGATGCAGATCTAAACAATGAACCCCTACAATCAACTTCATACTGGTTTCTGTAAGTTGTATTTGAATTCTGTAAGCAATAGATACGTATCAATGCCATTAAAAATAATCAGATTTGTAGTTGTTAATTAATAAACAACTAACAATTGAAGAACACCCCAGCCGGGAGTGCTGGGAGTACACACCCGCCCAACTACACACATACAGTGGTATTGACCCACCCACCCACTCATACACATACAGTGGTGTTCACACCCACTCACCCATACACGTACTTTGGTATTGACCCACCCACCCACCCATACATGTACAGTGGTATTGCCATATTATACACGGACATACAGTGGTATTAACTCAACTGCCCACCCATACACGTACAGTGGTATTGACCCACCCAACCACCCATACACGTACAGTAGTATTCACCCACCACCCACCCACCCATACACGTACAGTAGTATTGACCCACACACCCACCCACCCATACACGTAAGTAGTATTGACCTACCCGCCCACCCATACACGTACTTTGGTATTAACCCACCCGCCCACCCATACACGTACTTTGGTATTGACCCACCCACCCACCCATACATGTACAGTGGTATTGCCATATTATACACGGACATACAGTGGTATTAACTCAACTGCCCACCCATACACGTACAGTGGTATTGACCCACCCACCCACCCATACACGTACAGTAGTATTCACCCACCCACCCACCCACCCACCCATACACGTACAGTGGTATTGACTATTCACCGTGCTTGTATGTGTGTGCGGGTGGGTACCCATACCACTGTATGGGTGGGTGGGTTTTGTCAATACAACTGTACGTGTATGTGTGGGTGGGTGGGTCAATACCACTGTATGTGTACGCTACTCTAAGTGCAGTATGATTTATTAATGCCACTAGCAGAGATGAGGAACCAGTCATGAGGACTTAATTGAAGATCGTACATATTGACGTAAAGTATGCAAGTAGAGTGGTTTCTTATGTGTTGGCAATGTTAGCAAACAGAAGCAAAATCACTAGTATAGACAAATGTCGAGCAGTATAAATATAAATAACGCAAAAATAAACCTCTAACAACAACAATATGGATAATACCATAGTACGCATATGGTTGGGTGGATAGTTCAGTACGAGTATGGGTGGGCGGGTGGGTCAAGACCACTGTACATGTATGGGTGGGTGGGTGGGTCAATACCACCGTACGTGTATGGGTGGGCCGGTGGGTTAGTACCACCGTACATGTATGGGTGGGCGGGTGGGTTAGTACTACCGTACGTGTATGGGTGGGCCGGTGGGTTAGTACCACCGTACATGTATGGGTGGGCGGGTGGGTCAGTACCGCTGTACGAGTATGGGTGGGCGGGTGGGTTAAAAACCACCCGTATGCGTATGGGAGGGCGGGGTGAATCCCCTTAAAAACCATTGGGGCGAATCCGGTTTCCATGCAATGTACTTGTTCCATTCGACCCTGATCTTCCTCTAACTCTAGAGCAAGGATGCAACAGATGCAAGCCCAGTCGGATTATCAGGTGTGTTGTCTCATACTATTGACAATTAGAACACCCAATAGCATTCATTTCAAGATCATTGTCGTCAGCTGAACAAGGTTACTGACTTTAAACTTAAACTTACACATAAGAACAGTATTGAAACATTCGAGCGCCGCCATTTTGTTTAGGATTGACCTTTTGATGTATAATTTGCGGTATGATATTCTACTCGCTAAGACCTTTAAACATGAATATCGACCTATGCTTACATTTCCGATTTTCTTCCTACTCCTAGTTGGCCGTCCCACTACGAAGGCAGTGGATCACTGAATACATGGTAAAATAGAGTTTTAGGTCCAGCAACAATGTGCTAAGTGTTGTACCTTTATCTGTAACGGTATAAACAATATTTAATCATCCTCGGACTTTTTTAACACCCTGTATATAAGGACTAGTTTGTTGATATTGGCTTAATGTTATAAAACTATGGTCAGTATAAAAATGTTTACATAATGGTAAACATTTCTTTATTATTTAGAATTGGTTTTATACAATATTTCTGAGCAGTTTTTTACGCACCATATTCTTTTGTATTAGACGTAGCTGTTAAGTAAACCAGTCTCATATAACGGTGAACTATCTTGTGTTGTCTTAAGTTGTTAAAGAACGTGCTTGGCTCATTTAGTAAATTTATTTGTTAAAGACATTTTATTTAACGCCATGTTAACAGACATTTTAAGCGTATCTCTAAATCTCACACTGACCAAACCTACTTGAAATATTTTTATCCCTACAAAATTTTAAATCCCATTCCATTTTATGTACATAAAAACCAAATTGTGATATTTTTACGCTGATATTGAACTCAGGTAATATCCCGAAATACGTCTTTACTTTTTAAAATACTGTATTCGATACTAACGTACAGTATTTTTTAATTCATTTTTTTAATCAAAACAAATAAAAAGCTGTCAAGTCCTAATGTAGAACGATTTGAGGATATGCAATTGTCTAATCAAGTCATCATTTGACTAATCACATCTTTTATTCCAGAAAATATTCTCCTCAATACGTAAAAGATCCATAGGCGTTCTCATTAATCAACCAACACACGTCTCTCACAAGCATTTCGTATTCAATAAGATTCATCTTGTCATTCTATTTGTAATCTTATTGTTTGTTCAGACTTTTATTATACCTAACTCACGTAGTCTAAAAAATGACATATTGAAGAATGTGATACTAATATATGAAGGAGAACTATCCTTCTTGAATGAAATAAGAAATTGCGAAGTAAAGTTGAAGACGTCAATTCATCGGTTATGAAAGTTCGAAAATAGTAAAGAAGTGAGATCACGAGCAAGTGATTCGGAACGCGAAGCATGTATAATGTTAAATGATACTTGTTGAGTCCCGTCCGTCCAGAGGCCACAGCTGTTCTTTAAGGTTGAATTTAGCTTTCACTATTTTTTCCATTCCTACAATCATAGACAAAGGAATTTTCCTGTTCCATTTGCACCAAATAAGTTATCTTACTATTATTTAAAAATCTAATCGTGTTTGTCTGTCTGTCCGTCCGTCCATCCGTCCGTGCGTGCGTGTGTATTTTACTCAATCACGCAAAAACTACTAAACCTATTAAGCTGAAATTGTGCATGGACATTCTTAGTGTCTCTGGTTAACACATTTCTTTATTTTGAAATTCCATCAAGGCACCGCCCCAGGTGATCTAAGAAGTATCAATGCAACCCCTATGGCAATACCAATTTGACAACTGTTAGTAATAGTTTCATTAATCAGCTGTTGGAATAAACACACAACTTACATAGTTCTGAAGTAAATACCGTACCAAACCTAACCACAACGCACTTTTGCGCTCACGTGTTTTAAACGGAAGAACCTACGGATTTTCACAAGGAAACAAAGCTGTAAATATTGTTTATAAGTCTTTTGTATAAAACTTTCTTTTTTTAAACATGGTCATATTCAATCGTTTAAACAGCCTAACATCAACTACCAGGCTTCTCTGTCAGAATTGTATCATTCTGAAGCCTCCTCCTAAATGAATATTACCATTCCTTGGGAAAACTTAATTACCAATAATTAACAGCTCTGAGGTGTTAAAATGATTTTTATTCTTAAACGGTTGGAGAAAAGTACAGGGAAGTTTCTACTGAACCATTAACTTTATTGTACAGCTGCTTACGAAAACCACCCACCCACTCATACAAGTACAGTGGTATTGATCCATACTTACTTCATCAAGGATCAAGTACTTATTTCATCCATGTTTTGTTTTACTGATTGCAATAAGTACAATATAAATCAACGCAAACTCCGTACGAATTATGAGCACTCTGCTAGTATTTTATATAAATAATAAGTATTGTGCCGTTTGCACATTACGATCGTCTCCCTCGAACAGTTCAGTCTTCCTATCTGTGTTCCATTTAGTTTTAGTGTCTTTGTTTTCGTATCGTGTTCCGTGATTTCTTTTTTTGCGTTCCTTGGCGTTGTCGACAAGCTCACCATTCTAGCTTGGCAGCCGACGACGACATGTTTGTGGCTAGAAACGTTTAGGTAAGTGTTCGTAAAATTTGCGGTAATTGCTTTTGTAACTGTTTGGTTAAAAATATTGTTTATTGAGCTTTATTTTTCTCTAATGTGTGTTGTTAAAAAACAGTAATTAAAATCGCCGTTGCCTGTTAGTGAAAATGTTTTTATTTTCAGCAGGCCTAGGTTAGGCTCATGTGATGAAGTATTGTGATTTCTACTTATTGTGATATTTCATGTATTTCTATTTATTATAGTATTTTGTCCTGTTAAAATAAATTTTTAGATGTAATTAAATGTTGTATTTTAATTGTTTTATAGAAAAGTCAGTATTTATTTATTTTTTTTTTTTTTTATAACTAATTCACTTAATACGTGTAACAACAGGTTTCATGTTGTTGCCGGACACGGCAGGATTTTAGTTACGTAATGCTGAGTCATGTAAATTGTTAACTTTGTTCTTTATAATTTTTGCTTGATTAATTTGTTTAACCAGTTGTACTTAGTCTTTTGTTATTTTAGGTAAACACTTAATTTGGTATTTATGTAGTTTATTTATTTTATTTTACAAATTTTACATTTTAGTTGTCATGGCTGCTTTTATTAGTAAAACAAATTTTGTCTTTTTTTAACTCGCCCCTTTGTATTTACGTATTTTGTTTTCTCGCTATTGTGGTGCCAGATTAAAATATGTTTTGTGCTGTGCTGTTTTTTTATCCCTAGCTCCGGGA
This sequence comes from Stictocephala bisonia, assembly GCA_035578905.1. NCBI lineage: Eukaryota > Metazoa > Arthropoda > Insecta > Hemiptera > Membracidae > Stictocephala > Stictocephala bisonia. The sequence goes on from JAQJVL010004527.1 coordinate 12,516, forward strand.
TGGGAGAGTGATGGACGGGCACCTGCATGGCTGCTGACGGCGTTTTCCTGGAGGCACAGTGTGGAACCTGTGGGCTGGACTAGTCCCAGAGGGGCAGATACTTCTTCCCCCTTTCCGTGCTGTCCGTCCAACGACTCTCAGGATGAATAGTACATGCAGATGACCCTAACCCAGTTTATATTCTGGCCTTTCCGGCCCCCAGCTATAAACTTTTTTGAAGATTTTAAGTGTGTCATCTATCTGTGAAAAAAACCTGTTTTGTGTTTTTGGTGACCAGTAAAATTCTAAAGCGAGATATATTTTTAGATTTTATTTTTATGTTGTTTGGTTTATATTTTTTTTGCTTGGGGTTATTTCTTTTAAAGAACGGGCTTCTCGGGTAATTCTTCATGTTGTTCTCATTAAGAGTCGCCCAGTTTAGCCTGCTGGATTTCAGGTAGTTGTTAATTTCATTCTTTTGTTTTTTTTAATTTTTCTAAATTGGCCTAACCTTCTAAATTTCTTTTGTTGCCCGAGGCCCCGTAAGTTCAGCTGCCGTTTTAAAATGTTGTCCTTTTGTTATCTCTAGTTATTTTTTTCTAGTTGTAGTTCATTCATTCATGTATTCTTTTATTTAATTATTCTTGTATGTGTTTATTGTAATTATTTATTTATTATTGTTATACATTTTCCAGATCTCTATATTTATATATTTATAGAAAAATTTATTAGGCCTAACCTATATTTTTATATAGCTTACGTTTTACTAATTGTACTTTGTACTGTTTATATTTGTCAATCTTGTTTTCTTTATATATTTATTTATATTGCCTCGAGGCCATAAAATATATTTATAAATATTTCTGTGGCTTTTGAAAAATCGTAACTTTTCAAAAACGGTCAACAGCCCGTTTTGTCCGTAAATATTTATTTTTTTTTTTATTTGTAACTAAATATTTTTTTAATGCTTTTGAATTGTATGGTTTTTAAAATTTGTTGTAATAAACAATATTTTTGTCATTCATCTTGTGTTTTTTGTTCTATGTCGTCCTCCTGAGTCCAGTGCCTCCCTCCGCAACCACCCTCGATGGGTCTAGCGAAATGTTTTGATAGTAGGAGGGTGGGTTGCAGTATGCACAGTGGTATTAAGAAATTTGAAAATTTAAGTGCACAGGGCCAACTCGTATACAGGGTGTACCTGAATTGCGCGTACGTGTTTAACGAACCGATTCTATGGACCAATATAGAGAAAAAATTCCCTGAAAAGGTATGTCCTAAAATGCTTATTTTCCCAGATATACGAAGTGTAGAACAACTCAACCGATTGCATTGTGATTTTTATTATTATTTATCCGTACTAAGATCTATGTCATAAATAAATATTCTACTCGTTACTCCCGGTTAAAAATGGTTACCACATATTATTTTTTTTAAATTGCAACAACTCAAAAATCGCAACTTTTTCAAAAACTTTTTCTAAAAGTATTTTTTACGTAATGATGGAAAATGTCCAACTACCTTTGTCTCCCTCATTTTTCTAAAATGTACTAAAATGTTTTTGTAGCTCATTAAATTTCCTATCCAATGAAGTAACATTTAAAATATTATTTTAGTTTTTTAACTTTTAGTTTTTCAAAAACTGAAATTTGAATAAGATACTGTATTAGACCTTGCATGGGTACTAGTTTATTACTCTACAACAATAATTTCAGTGCAACATTTTAAAGTGAAGAAGAATGAGCTGATTTTCATCCATTGTTGTTAAATGCAAGCAAAAATAACAAATTAGCTGAAATAACATTTCAAGTGTGTGATAAAACACACAAAGGGTGTCATTAAACCAACAATTACCGGTGTTACGTAAGCCCACAGTGCAATCTCTTGAAAGGCTATCTTCATATTTACGTAAAAAATGCTGAAACTTTAATTGATTTCTAAAAACAACCAGTTATAAAAATAAAAACCCCATCAAACAAAGAGAAAAGGAAGTCAACAGAGCCAAGTATTGGGACGCACTGCACATGGTAAGGATTATATAGCTGTTGTTTTAATATTCTTCATGATGTAGAGTGAGAGAGATTAGTAATGTCCTAACCGTCTGCCTAAATTTGAGTAATCACATCAGGTTCTTCATCAACACAACATTCTCGTCTAACTCAAGAGTCTAAATATTTGCATACTGCATCTTTGCTGCATTTTATTATAGCTTACAATTTTACCAGCACTGGAAAAAAATTAAAAGTTTAATTTCACTAGAAATTTTGTATTGAAATTAATGTGATAAAGTAAGTCTTCAAGATTTTCTTATTTGTATTTGAGATAAGTGAAAGTTTGTAAAATAAAAGTTACAACATAAAAGAATATTTGAACGATATATCAATACATAGGAAATTTAACGTGCTAAAATATCAGCTTTGATAAATTAAAAAATGTATTGTTTTTTAATTACTTCAATTGAAGAAAATAGTATAACCGCCATTATGAAATGAAATAAAGTATCGGCTTAAATATTTCTTTGTGACATTTATCTTGGTATGGATAAGTGATAAACGAAATTTAAACTCAAGCGGTTAAGCGGTTCTACAATTGTAAATTATGTGGTTAAAAAAAACACATCCATGTACACGACTCTCAATACAACCCATCTGACACAATTGTAGTTGACCACTCATCTGACACAATTGAAGTTGACCACTCATCTGACACAATTGTAGTTGACCACCCATCGGACACAATTGTAGTTGACCACCCATCTGACACAATTGTAGTTGACCACCCATCTGACACAATTGTAGTTGACCACTCATCTGACGCAATTGTAGTTGACCACTCATCTGACACAATTGAAGTTGACCACTCATCTGACACAATTGTAGTTGACCACTCACCTGACACAATTGTAGTTGACCACTCATCTCACACAATTGAAGTTGAACCACTCATCTGACACAATTGTAGTGAGACCACCCATCTGACACAATTGTAGTTGACCACTCATCTGACACAATTTTAGTTGGCTACTCATCTGACACAATTGTAGTTGACCTCTCATCTGCCACAATTGTAGTGTGACCACCCATCTGACACAATTGTAGTTGACCACTCATCTGACACAATCGTAGTTGACCACTCATCTGACACAATTGAAGTTGACCACTCATCTGAAACAATTGTAGTTGACCACCCATCGGACACAATTGTAGTTGACCACCCATCTGACACAATTGTAGTTGACCACTCATCTGACACAATTGTAGCTGACCACTCATCTGACACAATTGTAGTTGACCACTTATCTGACACAATTGAAGCTGAACCACTCATCTGACACAATTGAAGTTGAACCACTCATCTGACACAATTGTAGTGGGACCACCCATCTGACAAAATTGTAGTTGACCACACATCTGACACAATTGAAGTTGAACCACTCATCTGACACAATTGAAGTTGAACCACTCATCTGACACAATTGTAGTAGGACCACTCATCTGACACAATTGTAGTTGACCACTCATCTGACACAATTGTAGTTGACTACTCATCTGACACAATTGAAGTTGAACCACTCATCTGACACAATTGTAGTGAGACCACCCATCTGACACAATTGTAGTTGACCACTCATCTGACACAATTTTAGTTGGCCACTCATCTGACACAATTGTAGTTGACCTCTCATCTGACACAATTGTATTTGACCACTCATCTGACACAATTGAAGTTGACCACTCATCTGACACAATTGTAGTTGACCACTCATCTGACACAATTGTAGTTGACCACTCATCTGACACAATTGAAGTTGAACCACTCATCTGACACAATTGTAGTGAGACCACCCATCTGACACAATTGTAGTTGACCACTCATCTGACACAATTTTAGTTGGCCACTCATCTGACACAATTGTACTTGACCACTCATTTGACACAATTGTAGTTGACCACCCATCTGACACAATTGTAGTTGACCACCCATCTGACACAATTGTAGTTGACTACCCATCTGACACAATTGTAGTTGACTACCCATCTGACACAATTGTAGTTGACTACCCATCTGACACAATTGTAGTTGACCACTAATCTGACACAATTGTAGTTGACCACTCATCTGACACAATTGTAGTTGACCACTAATCTGACACAATTGAAGTTGAACCACTCATCTGACACAATTGTAGTTGACCACTCATCTGACACAATTGTAGTTGACCACTCATCTGACACAATTGTAGTTGGACCACCCATCTGACATAATTGTAGTTGACCACTCATCTGACACAATTGAAGTTGAACCACTTATCTGAGACAATTGTAGTTGACCACTCATCTGACACAATTGTAGTTGACCACTTATCTGACACAATTGAAGCTGAACCACTCATCTGACACAATTGAAGTTGAACCACTCATCTGACACAATTGTAGTGGGACCACCCATCTGACACAATTGTAGTTGACCACACATCTGACACAATTGAAGTTGAACCTCTCATCTGACACAATTGAAGTTGAACCACTCATCTGACACAATTGTAGTGGGACCACTCATCTGACACAATTGTAGTTGACCACTCATCTGACACAATTGTAGTTGACCACTCATCTGACACAATTGAAGTTGAACCACTCATCTGACACAATTGTAGTGAGACCACCCATCTGACACAATTGTAGTTGACCACTCATCTGACACAATTTTAGTTGGCCACTCATCTGACACAATTGTAGTTGACCACTCATCTGACACAATTGAAGTTGAACCACTCATCTGACACAATTGTAGTTGACCACTCATCTGACACAATTGTAGTTGACCACTCATCTGACACAATTGTAGTTGACCACCCATCTGACACAATTGTAGTTGACCACTCATCTGACACAATTGTAGTTGACCACTCATCTGACACAATTGTAGTTGACCTCTCATCTGCCACAATTGTAGTGTGACCACCCATCTGACACAATTGTATTTGACCACTCATCTGACACAATTGTAGTTGACCACCCATCTGACACAATTGTAGTTGACCACCCATCTGACACAATTGTAGTTGACTACCCATCTGACACAATTGTAGTTGACTACCCATCTGACACAATTGTAGTTGACTACCCATCTGACACAATTGTAGTTGACCACTCATCTGACACAATTGTAGTTGACCACTCATCTGACACAATTGAAGTTGAACCACTCATCTGACACAATTGTAGTGAGACCACCCTTCTGACACAATTGTAGTTGACCACTCATCTGACACAATTTTAGTTGGCCACTCATCTGACACAATTGTAGTTGACCTCTCATCTGCCACAATTCTAGTGTGACCACCCATCTGACACAATTGTAGTTGACCACTCAACTGACACAATTGTAGTGTGACTACCCATCTGACACAATTGTAGTTGACCACTCATCTGACGCAATTATAGTGAGACCTCCAATCTGACACAATTGTAGTTGACCACCCATCTGACACAATTGTAGTTGACCACTCATCTGACACAATTGAAGTTGACCACTCATCTGACACAATTGTAGTTGACCACCCATCTGACACAATTGTAGTTGACCACTCATCTGACACAATTTTAGTTCGCCACTCATCTGACACAATTGTAGTTGACCTCTCATCTGCCACAATTGTAGTGTGACCACCCATCTGACACAATTGTAGTTGACCACTCATCTGACACAATTGAAGTTGAACCACTCATCTGACACAATTGTAGTTGACCACTCATCTGACACAATTGTAGTTGACCACTTATCTGACACAATTGAAGCTGAACCACTCATCTGACACAATTGAAGTTGAACCACTCATCTGACACAATTGTAGTGGGACCACCCATCTGACACAATTGTAGTTGACCACTCATCTGACACAATTGTAGTTGACCACTCATCTGACACAATTGAAGTTGAACCACTCATCTGACACAATTGTAGTGAGACCACCCATCTGACACAATTGTAGTTGACCACTCATCTGACACAATTGTAGTTGACCACTCATCTGACACAATTGAAGTTGAACCACTCATCTGACACAATTGTAGTGAGACCACCCATCTGACACAATTGTAGTTGACCACTCATCTGACACAATTTTAGTTGACCACTCATCTGACACAATTGTAGTTGACCTCTCATCTGACACAATTGTATTTGACCACTCATCTGACACAATTGAAGTTGACCACTCATCTGACACAATTGTAGTTGACCACTCATCTGACACAATTGTATGACACAATTGTAGTTGACCACTCATCTGACACAATTGAAGTTGAACCACTCATCTGACACAATTGTAGTGAGACCACCCATCTGACACAATTGTAGTTGACCACTCATCTGACACAATTTTAGTTGACCACTCATCTGACACAATTGTAGTTGACCTCTCATCTGACACAATTGTATTTGACCACTCATCTGACACAATTGAAGTTGACCACTCATCTGACACAATTGTAGTTGACCACTCATCTGACACAATTGTAGTTGACCACTCATCTGACACAATTGAAGTTGAACCACTCATCTGACACAATTGTAGTGAGACCACCCATCTGACACAATTGTAGTTGACCACTCATCTGACACAATTTTAGTTGGCCACTCATCTGACACAATTGTAGTTGACCTCTCATCTGCCACAATTGTAGTGTGACCACCCATCTGACACAATTGTACTTGACCACTCATTTGACACAATTGTAGTTGACCACCCATCTGACACAATTGTAGTTGACCACCCATCTGACACAATTGTAGTTGACTACCCATCTGACACAATTGTAGTTGACTACCCATCTGACACAATTGTAGTTGACTACCCATCTGACACAATTGTAGTTGACCACTCATCTGACACAATTGAAGTTGAACCACTCATCTGACAAAATTGTAGTGGGACCACTCATCTGACACAATTGTAGTTGACCACTCATCTGACACAATTGTAGTTGGACCACCCATCTGACACAATTGTAGTTGACCACTCATCTGACACAATTGAAGTTGAACCACTCATCTGACACAATTGTAGTTGACCACTCATCTGACACAATTGTAGTTGACCACTCATCTGACACAATTGTAGTTGACCACTCATCTGACACAATTGAAGTTGAACCACTCATCTGACACAATTGAAGTTGAACCACTCATCTGACACAATTGTAGTTGACCACTCATCTGACACAATTGTAGTTGACCACTCATCTGACACAATTGTAGTTGGACCACCCATCTGACATAATTGTAGTTGACCACTCATCTGACACAATTGAAGTTGAACCACTCATCTGAGACAATTGTAGTTGACCACTCATCTGACACAATTGTAGTTGACCACTTATCTGACACAATTGAAGCTGAACCACTCATCTGACACAATTGAAGTTGAACCACTCATCTGACACAATTGTAGTGGGACCACCCATCTGACACAATTGTAGTTGACCACACATCTGACACAATTGAAGTTGAACCACTCATCTGACACAATTGAAGTTGAACCACTCATCTGACACAATTGTAGTGGGACCACTCATCTGACACAATTGTAGTTGACCACTCATCTGACACAATTGAAGTTGAACCACTCATCTGACACAATTGTAGTGAGACCACCCATCTGACACAATTGTAGTTGACCACTCATCTGACACAATTTTAGTTGGCCACTCATCTGACACAATTGTAGTTGACCTCTCATCTGACACAATTGTATTTGACTACTCATCTGACACAATTGAAGTTGACCACTCATCTGACACAATTGTAGTTGACCACTCATCTGACACAATTGTAGTTGACCACTCATCTGACACAATTGAAGTTGAACCACTCATCTGACACATTTGTAGTGAGACCACCCATCTGACACAATTGTAGTTGACCACTCATCTGACACAATTTTAGTTGGCCACTCATCTGACACAATTGTAGTTGACCTCTCATCTGCCACAATTGTAGTGTGACCACCCATCTGACACAATTGTACTTGACCACTCATTTGACACAATTGTAGTTGACCACCCATCTGACACAATTGTAGTTGACCACCCATCTGACACAATTGTAGTTGACTACCCATCTGACACAATTGTAGTTGACTACCCATCTGACACAATTGTAGTTGACTACCCATCTGACACAATTGTAGTTGACCACTCATCTGACACAATTGTAGTTGACCACTCATCTGACACAATTGAAGTTGAACCACTCATCTGACACAATTGTAGTGGGACCACTCATCTGACACAATTGTAGTTGACCACTCATCTGACACAATTGTAGTTGGATCACCCATCTGACACAATTGTAGTTGACCACTCATCTGACACAATTGAAGTTAATCCACTCATCTGACACAATTGTAGTTGACCACTCATCTGACACAATTGTAGTTGACCACTCATCTGACACAATTGTAGTTGACCACTCATCTGACACAATTGAAGTTGAACCACTCATCTGACACAATTGAAGTTGAACCACCCATCTGACACAATTGTAGTGGGACCACCCATCTGACACAATTGTAGTTGACCACACATCTGACACAATTGAAGTTGAACCACTCATCTGACACAATTTAAGTTGAACCACTCATCTAACACAATTGTAGTGGGACCACTCATCTGACACAATTGTAGTTGACCACTCATCTGACACAATTGAAGTTGAACCACTCATCTGATACAATTGTAGTGAGACCACCCATCAGACACAATTGTAGTTGACCACTCATCTGACACAATTTTAGTTGGCCACTCATCTGACACAATTGTAGTTGACCTCTCATCTGCCACAATTGTAGTTGACCACTCATCTGACACAATTGTAGTTGACCACTAATCTGACACAATTGAAGTTGAACCACTCATCTGACACAATTGTAGTTGACCACTCATCTGACACAATTGTAGTTGACCACTCATCTGACACAATTGTAGTTGGACCACCCATCTGACATAATTGTAGTTGACCACTCATCTGACACAATTGAAGTTGAACCACTCATCTGAGATTATTGTAGTTGACCACTCATCTGACACAATTGTAGTTGACCACTTATCTGACACAATTGAAGCTGAACCACTCATCTGACACAATTGAAGTTGAACCACTCATCTGACACAATTGTAGTGGGACCACCCATCTGACACAATTGTAGTTGACCACACATCTGACACAATTGAAGTTGAACCACTCATCTGACACAATTGAAGTTGAACCACTCATCTGACACAATTGTAGTGGGACCACTCATCTGACACAATTGTAGTTGACCACTCATCTGACACAACTGTAGTTGACCACTCGTCTGACACAATTGAAGTTGAACCACTCATCTGACACAATTGTAGTGAGACCACCCATCTGACACAATTGTAGTTGACCACTCATCTGACACAATTTTAGTTGGCCACTCATCTGACACAATTGTAGTTGACCTCTCATCTGACACAATTGTAGTTGACCACTCATCTGACACAATTGAAGTTGACCACTCATCTGACACAATTGTAGTTGACCACCCATCTGACACAATTGTAGTTGACCACTCATCTGACACAATTGTAGTTGACCACTCATCTGACACAATTGTAGTTGACCACTCATCTGACACAATTGAAGTTGAACCACTCATCTGACACAATTGTAGTGAGACCACCCATCTGACACAATTGTAGTTGACCACTCATCTGACACAATTTTAGTTGGCCACTCATCTGACACAATTGTAGTTGACCTCTCATCTGCCACAATTGTAGTGTGACCACCCATCTGACACAATTGTACTTGACCACTCATTTGACACAATTGTAGTTGACCACCCATCTGACACAATTGTAGTTGACCACCCATCTGACACAATTGTAGTTGACTACCCATCTGACACAATTGTAGTTGACTACCTATCTGACACAATTGTAGTTGACTACCCATCTGACACAATTGTAGTTGACCACTCATCTGACACAATTGTAGTTGACCACTCATCTGACACAATTGAAGTTGAACCACTCATCTGACACAATTGTAGTGAGACCACCCTTCTGACACAATTGTAGTTGACCACTCATCTGACACAATTTTAGTTGGCCACTCATCTGACACAATTGTAGTTGACCTCTCATCTGCCACAATTCTAGTGTGACCACCCATCTGACACAATTGTAGTTGACCACTCAACTGACACAATTGTAGTGTGACTACCCATCTGACACAATTGTAGTTGACCACTCATCTGACGCAATTATAGTGAGACCTCCAATCTGACACAATTGTAGTTGGACTACCCATCTGACACAATTGTAGTTGACCACTCATCTGACACAATTGAAGTTGACCACTCATCTGACACAATTGTAGTTGACCACCCATCTGACACAATTGTAGTTGACCACTCATCTGACACAATTTTAGTTCGCCACTCATCTGACACAATTGTAGTTGACCTCTCATCTGCCACAATTGTAGTGTGACCACCCATCTGACACAATTGTAGTTGACCACTCAACTGACACAATTGTTGTGTGACTACCCATCTGACACAATTGTAGTTGTCCATTTATCTGACGCAATTATAGTGAGACCTCTAATCTGACACAATTGTAGTTGGACCACCCATCTGACACAATTGTAGTTGGACCAGTCATCTGACACAATTGTAGTTGGACCAATCATCTGGCACAATTGTAGTTGACCACTCATCTGACACAATTGAAGTTGGACCACCTATCTGACACAATTGCAGTTGGACCACCCACCTGACACAATTGTAATTGGACCACCCATCTGACACAATTGTAGTTGGACCACCCATCCTACACAAATTCTCTTATCCCAACCACCCCACACCACTCTTGTTATCCCATCAATCCAACATGACTCTTGCTATTCCAACCACCCAATATGGCTTTTTGCTTGTTCACCCACCCCACTTGACTCTTGCAAACCTATACTTCTTCTTAGAGTCTGCCCAACCTTTGCATTCACTTAAATTAATCTGAGGACAGTTTTCTTCCTTGACTTCTCATTTTAGGAGAAACACTACCATCCTCTGCGTACATTCAGTATCAGCGGATGTATCCTAGTTCTACAGCCAGTGGTCAGAGGCCGTCACGTCAAGTGGGTCGGCGGACACGCGTCCAGGCAGGACCGGCCACACTGCTGTAGGCCCACCGGTCGTGAAATGTTACTTATGATTATCCCACGCAAATGTCAACCACTACCACTACTAGTCCGCTTTGCTCCACTTCTCACCACCCGCGCCCCTCACTCAGGCTCCTCTTAGGTAATTCACAATTTATTACAAGCGCACCATAACATCTTTGTTGTTCGTACACGTCTTACTCCACCATAGTCTGTATAGGCCACGGGGTGCATCTCCAGAAACCTGGCTGTAGGAAGGGTTGGAGAGCCCCTCCCCACACCCCTCCCTTATAACACACCATTTTATTGCTTCAATAACACTTTAAAACACATGTTGAGTTGAAAGAAACCACTTTTTAGTAAAATATACGAAGAACTTTTTATTATGTTAAATAACCTTAATTTCATTAAGTATCTGTTAGTGCAATTTGAAAAATATACAGTTTGAAGACTGATCTCAAATTCTTCTAAATCTTTTCCTAACATAGTATTTTTTCAACGATAAACGAGAACTTGCTAACTATACATGCGTTGAGTAATGTATCACATGTTTTAAGTGAAGTAGCCGGGACAAAAAACTAACTCTATTTTTATAAAATAAAAATCATTCTTTTTAATGTGGACTCTAATTAAGTTAAATACATTTTAGATGTAATATATCTCAATTGAATTGATTTGGCATATTTTAAATCAATATAATGAATTTCCAAATGATCAGAATCAGAATATTTTATTTCGTTACTAACATGAGTTACATGAAATAATTCAACGTTTACAAACAAACTTAAAATTATAAAATATTTGTTCCCACATTTCTACCCAGCACACCCTGACAGGAATTCATCTACTGAGTATGGACACTTTTCAATCAAAAGAGATTTAAGTTTAAGGATGAATGCTTTTGAGCTGTCAATGGATTTTAGTTGTTGAGGTAGGAAATTAAACAATCATAAAGCAGAATAATGGAGACCCTTCTCTCTAAGTGTAAGCCTGTGAATGGGATACATCATATTGCTTCTGTTTCGAGTGTTGTACAGATGACCAGCTTTGTTCTCTATGAATAAGTGACTATTCGTTTTAAAGAAAGACAATATATAAATGTCTTCAAGGATATAAATGCCAGATAGTGAAAGAGGCCTGCAGTGGTGTTTAAAATTTACTCTACACATAATTCTAACCATTCTCTTCTGGAACCTGAAAACTCTTAATATGTCACTTGATGAGCCCCAAAAGCAAATGCCATATTTAATTCGGCTATAAACATAGGCATAATATACCTGAAGCTAGATTTCTCTGGAGACCACAGATGTTAATACTCTGAATACAAAAATCATGGATGACAATTTTGCACAGAGGCAATCTACATGTTTTGAACAATTTAGTCGTTCATCCACAGTAATACCCAATAACAAAGCAGATTCTGATAAACTCCGTAGCAGCTGTCTAGCGTCTTCCATATCACATTTAAGTCATTTCTGAGTGCTTTATAACTATACTGAAGTGCCTTGAGAATACTAGAAGATACAATAAAAAATGTAACTATCGCCAAATCTGAAATATTTTATGATAAATTATTATAATTTCTTAATTAATATATTGCTTGTTGATAGAAATATAAAACAAGTAAACTTTAGACGAAACGAACATTTGAATGGTTAAGAGGCAAAGTGGTCCAACCCTAAATATGTCATTCTGAAATATTTAAAGCTAAAGTACAACATTTATTGTGCCGAACTTTAATAATAAAAACTGTTATGATTTACATAATCCAGTTGTAAGATATGCCTTATTAATTTTGTAAGAAGTTTAATATTGATTAAAATTCTCTTTATATTTAAAAAAGTATTAAAAATGAAAAAAAATATGTTTCTCCATTCGTTAAATTTTGGTTTGTTATAACACAACCTGAAACTCAGGTTTCCCTCAAAACAAACATATGTTCAGTGAATAAGAAATAAAAACACTAAAGACAGGTAAAGAGGAAAAAAAATCCCACCATAGAGGTTGGTCCAAATTTGCACCAAATATAGAACGGTCGGTCCACATTTCCATAAAGTAAATGTTTCGTTGGAAACTGGACTAAGATATTTCATGGAATTAAATGAAAACCACAGCCGATAAGATTGGTCCATTTTTTCATTAAGAAGGACTTAATTTTTTGCATATGGTAGTGGACGATTTTTTAGTTAATTTTTGGTTGGTCCACTTTACCTTTTAACTATTCATATTACAACATGACAGCAAAAATGTACAAATATTATCGTGATCGATATATTTGTACATTGATAGGGGCATATTCCTTTATGAATCCCTGTGATCTAAAAATGGTTTAGCGAAATCGATTACCATATATTTGTAGATTTTTGTGCTAATAGTGTAGTAAATTTCGGTTCTGTGACGTTCTCTTGTTTGTAGCAAAGTTTTTTTTAGCAAAGTGGTGATTCGTATTCTTTATATACATGTTCCGAATATTGGCGGTGTCTTATTGAATAATTGCGTAAATTAACAAGAAACATGATCGGTTTTCGTGATAAGCTGTTTGTAGGTCACTTCTGAATCATGTTGGCCCTCTGAAATCAGCGCTGCCAAATATTCTACAAGATTCTGTTCACCACTTAATGTGCTCACTGACATTTGGAAGCTGGAGTACGGCCTTCGCCTGAAAGCTCAAACTCTAATTAACTGCAGAGCATCCTGCTGGCCACAACTTGCGTAAGGTTGCTATATGTGTAAATGTCACCTCAGGATGCATAACTCTAGAATCTAGTCCTGCAGTCATTAGTCGTGCGAAACATTTAAGCAAGGTGATAATTGAGGTTATGTTTTGTAGAACGCGGGACGAAAAGTTCGAAGTACTGCTGGGCTGGCTTTTATGGTTTACTAGATATTTTCAGCAAACGCAAACAATATAGAGTTGAACTAAAAGAAAATAATTTAACGCAATAATTAATAATACGTATTGATGTGCGTGGATCTTGACAATGTTTATTTTTCTCGTTCATCTACGTGAACCCACTCAGAACCACCTTAGGGCTTATTATTTTTTTTTTATGCAGGAACAACCCTTAAAAATACTGGGATTCTTACCTAACAACACTTAGAAATTGCCGCTATGCCAATGTACTTGGGTAGCTATGTCAACTTGCACATGTTATCAATACCCATGCTCATATGTCACTTCATGGTTTATTTAGTTGTGTAAATGCTGTTTTATTTATTTATTTTTTTTTTTACTATGAGTCCTCCATATTAAGCTTCTATTATCAGATTATCGCATGACATTTACATGTATAAATAAGAATTTTATAACAACTACCGACCAATATCTTTAACGTAAATGTGAATTGTATACAGGGTGTTTTTTTGTGAAACATAGTTAGAATAAGTTATGTTGGGGGATTAAAAACTATAATTATACAAAATTCAGAAAAAGTCAGTAAATTATTTATAAAATAAATCATACTACAAAACTGAAGATATTTTAGGAGACAATAATTAAAGGATAAATTAACTAAATTTGAAAAACTTCAAAATTATATTTATATTATCGTCAAGATATTGGTATTTATTTATACATTTTATTTTACTACTATTATATAATATTTTTATACATAATTTATATACATTTTATAATTTATTTTGTTAGCTTATGCAATTGTGAAAAATGTCAAAAGCAATAAATGATCATGATTAATTTTGCACTTTAATTATTGGAAGTGTTTAAGAAACTGCATCAACACGTCAAACGTTCTTTTGTTCACAAACTCTAAAAGAATAATCGAAAAACACTTGTGTAGGCCTATATTTTTTTGTTAAACTTGAAAAAACTGGGAGATATGAACATATTTTATGAGAAAGGGCTTTCTGATATTTCCGAATCAGGTTCAAATTGAAATTTCTTATACATTAAAATTTACTCCACATTAGATTTTTTTAATGCAGTAAAACGAAAGCGTTCATAAAATTAAAATACTGTAATGTAATAAATATGAAAATGAAAGTACAATGTTTAATTCATATAATTTAGATAAGTATCATCGTGTAAGAAAGAATATTTTATCGTAAAATATAATTTTTTTCACTCATAGTTATAAATAAACAAATTTTATTTTATGACCCTCGAGTTTTTTCTTAACTAACACAATTGAGCCGTTTTGACTTTATCACTTCTGAGAGTAAATATATAGTTTATAACAGTAACTATTTTATAAACCCCATTATTGTCCATTTTGTATACAAGATGAAAACTGATAACCAAATTTCCCGATGTAAAAAGTCGGTCCACTGGCAGCTCAAATTTCTTGCAGGTAATCTGATGCACCTTTCCTTGTTGACACTGTGCCATACCATCCCTCTCCCTTTCATCGAACGAAGTAGAGCAGAAGAATCGCAAGTCGGTCACACACAAGGGACAAAGGCGAGTGTCACGGAAGAAGGTCAGGTTCACGGACAGGGAAGGTGGACGGCCGTTCCGGTCCTGGGATGGGAGATGGCGAAAGTGACCAGGCTGACCTTGGATATATTTGGACCGGTGGTTACATAAGCCCCGTGGGAGGGTGACGATGTACGTAGTAATCGTGATATTAAAAGGGGTTGGTTATAATGATAATGGTGGCTAAGGGGTTTTAGTTCCAAAGTAAATCAGTTTAGACTCAAGACGACGCTACGCGTAAAGTTGAAAAAATCCCGAAAACTTTTTGAATTTCTTGCCTTTCAAATATAGTAACTATATAGAAAAGTGGTCTTTTCGTTTATATGGCTGATTATATTTTCTTATTATATTATTAACATATAATAAGAAAATACATTTTTTTCGGCTGTATTCCAACTCACCAGTGGTTTGAGGGTCGTTTCTAATATCCTAATTCACCAACTTCCCCGTCCCTTGGTCAGGAAGACGACTCCCATAAGTGTTAATTACACATTTACAGTACTTGGAAAGGGATTCTCTCCATATTTAAGCACTTTTTAACTGCCAAGGATCACATATATTTACTATATTAATTAACAAAACAATTATTTATTTGGACCTCACAATAAACATGATTAAAATTAAAATTCTAAAATACGTGTAGTATGAACGCGTTTATTTTAATTACTTCAATTGTAACTCAGTACCGAGCGTTAAAATTATAAAACTTATAAAGTTTATTGGACGTAATATCTTCAATTTTAATTTAAACTAACCCTTGTAATCAAATAATTATTTAAATGAACATGTTTTATTATATAATAAAGGACGTAAATGGTCACATCAATATAAGATGCATTACTCTCTCTTGGAACAAAATGAAAAATTTACGATTTTAAGATTTAGATAAATAAACTAATTATAAAATAAACTTAGTAGAGTAAGGATAGTCAAACTAAAATATAAATAATTTAAAGAGTCAAAATGGTAACTTTTTAGTTACCAAAAGAAACTTACAATACATGTAAACTTCTAAAATAAACTCAGAAGTCATAAAAAAGAAAGAAAAAGAAGTAAAATCTATTAATTTTATATACAAAAACGCAACATGACAATCTATTAACTATCTATATAACTACAATTGGAACCCAGGTTTTATAGTGATGTAGTATGCCTATCAAACATTTTGCACTTTTGCAACAGCCCACTTCACCCCTCTCTACACTGAAAATAACTTTACAAATTTTAAATGATTGATCAGTGATCACCATATCAGCCACTTGGTTTCACTGACTAACAAATTTTCAATGAAAAATATGTTTAATCATCCGATTTACATACAACAGAAATAATTACAATACATTACTATTTGCAAACAATAATTCATAACTTGAAAATAAATTTTCATTGGAGAGCAACATAATGCCCACATATGTAAATATCTGTGCGTGGGCATGAGCCGTAATGTTTAAAAGTTATTTAATGTAAGAAAAATATAATAGGAATAATTGAAGTTATATAACATTCGTAATATTTACAAGCAAGGATGTGTTACAGTTTAAATTATTTCCACAACTTCTTTATCTACCGATGTCAGCGATCTTCACTCTTCAGTGCCTTGACTTGCTGATGAGGTGGCGTGGACATTCTAAATATTTTGGAGCGGGGGTTGCTGAAGGCTGTCCAACCAAGGGACGAAAGTTGGTGAGTTAGGATATTAGAAACAACCATCAAACCATTGGCGCGTTAGGATACGCCCTTTTTTCAGTAATGCGTTTATTATTAAAGTTAAAATGTAAAAAATGATGTGACGAAAAATGTTGTTCTATATAAATCCCAATATTGATAAAATAAAAACGCTTGAAATGAAATGAAATCAAATGAAATGAAATGGTTTATTGTCACAGAAAATTACATTAGTATTAAACAGATAATCTGCTACTAACTCGTGACTCGTCAATTGTTACAAAACTACTAGCCTAAAGAATTAAAAATGAAGAAATACAAAACAAAGAGGTTAAATCACCAAATAATCAATAATTTACACACAATAACATACTTAATAAATTATTTTTCAGTATATCTAAAATATAACGATCTCGTCCTGCAGAAATTCGGAGACGGAGTAATAGCTTCGGTCAACTAGAAACTGCCTGAAATTTCTATATAGCTGATTGGCATTCCCCAAGCTTTTGTATTTCTGTGGTATTTTATTATAAATTTGTATTCCGCTACATAATGGACTATTTTCATATGTTCTTAATCTATGTTTGGGGGCACGTAATTTATTTTTACTATTAGTATTATGGTCGTGGTTCACATTACGTGAATGTACGATGTGGGAAATGTTACGTTTTTATAAGTTGTATTTGAGAAAACATAAAGTGGAAAACTGGCATTGCAGGCTTGAAAATGATAACGATTTGGAAAATGTGTTGGCTGCATTGCAATGAAATAACTTATTAAGCTAATCTATAACTGGGTAAAAGACATGTGTATTGCTTATCTTTCTGGTTTTTTTAATATATATTGTTAATAGCAAAATATTTTTTGTTGTAAAAAGTTTTTACTGTTTCAATCTGGCTAATATGTAAGATATAACTACAATCTGTATTTTCCAGTGACAACCACGCCAAAATGATATTTACACTATTTACAAGATAGCCAGACGTTTCGCTCATGATAATATGATGTGGCATCCTCAATGGTATTGCTGAGACTGGTCACCTTAAAAAATAGATTCTAGTCATAAAACTTAGGCCGCTTAAGCCTAAGATCTGAGATGCCAAATATAGATTATGTACGAATTCTTGATTGATTATTTGTACTTATTTTACGCCCTTCTCTTCTACAGGAACAATTACCAATAAATCGACATTGCTATGAACAGTTATCTATGATCGCTGAACATTAACCTTCGATACATTGCAGTATTTATTAATTTTTATTAGAAATTTCTTTACTACACTTTAATTTTTCATTCTAAAGTATATTATGTTGTTTAAATTATATTATTCAATTCAATAAGTACGTTTTATTATTTGGTTGGTTTTATTTAAAATGTCTTCATTAGCTAGTGGAAAACCATAAAATTGAAATTTTATAAACTCTGCCAAATGTTGCTGGAAGTGGAAGTTCGATAATTTCATTTTAACTGCAGACAGAACTTAATTAGTTTTTTAATTAGCATAATACGTGTTGGTACATATACAGTACAAGTAAACGTCTCACAACACACATTTATTACAATATAAGCACAAAATACACAAATATATTACAATACAAGTACAAAATGCACAAATATTATGGTGATAAATTTCGGTGAACCACGCTCACCATAATATTTGTGCATTTTGTACTTATATTGTAATATATTTGTGCATTTTGTGCTTATATTGTAATAAATGTGTGTTGTGTGACGTTTACTTGTACGAGAACTTAATTTTAAAAGTACAGGACTTATTTTTTTAAAATTTCAGTGTCATTTTAACATTGGCATTTAAACTGAGCAGTTTCGAACTTTTGAATTATTACAATTATTAAAGTCCATCCAGTTTAACTCAATTGTATACCGGTTATTTCCTGAACCTTTTCAGTTGAGGGTAACTACCAATGGGCGCCAGTCCGATTTTCTACAACTGTTAATCAAAGTTGATTGCTCTTATCAAGGTCGAAGCGAGTCGCTTATTACGGAGACCTTGTCATTTGCGGATTCTGCTCCTATCTAGTTTTGTAAAAGGAGGAAGACAAATTTGTATTATTATTAAACATTCTAAGTAAAAAAAGCCTCTATTAGTAAAAATACCTCTACACGAGTAGTTTTTCGTTTAATTATTTTACTTAATATGACAATATTTTGTTGAGACACGCTAATGGAAGTTCATTATTTTGTAAGAAGCTATTTCACCTAAACAACTTAACGGGGCCGTTTCGCTCCACGAAAACGCTCAAAACTTGGGTTTCGATTCCGGCCGAAATAATTATCGTATCGTAATATTTGAAGACTCATTTGATATGTGAAGAACTGATCTAGTTGACAGTAAGTTCTTTTTGTCAAAGGTTGAGTATTTTTTAAAATTTTTGATACTTAAATATGTGAAATACTTGACGATTTTAAATTTAAAAAAATCATTAAATCAAATTATGGTCCACTAGATTGGACTTTCCGCAATCATGTAGTGTTTACTATAACTAATTATAATAATAAACATGAACTTAACAGATAAAATAGAACAGCAAATTTTGGCGCGCTGGCGCCAACTACGCGATGCCTACTACGAGGGCGGTCGACTTCCCAGCGGTGAGGTGGCGGTTTGGGGAACAACTACTTTGAATTGTGGTATCTTTCTAATAGAAGACAAGGATTTGGTTGGTTGAAGGCGTCGCTTGTCACTGGCCTGTAACAGCAAGGACAAGATTCGAGGTCTATCACAGAGCAGAAAGAAACAGAGGTAGCTTTATTTCAACCACAGCGAACGCCTCAGTAGCAATTACAAATATAGTTAAACTGATTTACATCTTTATATATATCTAATAATAGTTATTACTTTTATCATTTAGAATTTGGGGGTATAAAAAGGTTTGAAAAAGGTTTGTCCTGCCATCCACATGTAAACTGAAGAAACAAATACTCGACATACATTCAGCGCACTATTGAATAAGACCTCTGTTTGTTTCTTCTAAATGGGTCCAAATAAATTTACATTTTCTTTCACTTATATTCGTATCCTAGGTAGACCTATAATTTGATGGACTCTACTAGTATTTCCCCAAAATATTCTACGTTTTTATTTTCAGGCCAAATATTTTGACCTTTCGAAAACCTAAAAGTACTTAGAGTTTAAGAGAATATACTTCAATGCCAACGCCTTCTTTACTGTGCTGACTTAGTCTTATTATTATTTTGTGAGGCCATTATAGGAATATAATTAGTACTGATTCTACGTTTAACCTATTTTTCCAAATCATCGAACTACGCTGTATACAAAAATCCATCATACGAGTACATAAGACGTATAAAGTACAACTGTTTAGCAAATTACATTACAAACTGAGAGGAAAACACTCGAGAAATCTACGGTATAAATAGCTTGAGAGCGACCCTTTCTACAATCTAAGAGAATTCTTTGAAGCTGCAAAATAATAAAATTTAATGTTTACAACTATTTTAGTTTTAAATTAAATAATTTAGTTTTTATATTTGTCATTTATTCTGTTTTTTTTACGTCTGACGAATAAAGTATCACTGCTATTATTTTTTGGATACGCTTAGTCGTCAGTAAACATTTATATATTTAAAATAATTAGATTTTTGGCTTTGTATAAAACTAGTCGATTATCAGTTGAAAATCAAATATGAGGTTAGTATCTAAAATGGATATTCATACTGTTCGGAGTTATGTCATAAAAACGTACATTTCAAAGTATGACCTTGCAACTTCGAACTAAAGACTTCGTCATACAAGAAATTATGGTATACAGACCGATAGTTAGTTATATCATGTTAAAAACAGAAGCAAATACATTATTTTTAAATCAACGTCGAAATAAACATAGACTCAGATCATTGTTCGATACGAATATACGTGTAATTCACATCCAAAACTACACACAATAGAATATGAAAACACGCCTACAGAAATTTCGATACAAAATATCGGCAGAAAAAGATTCCCACCAGGACTTATATGATGTAACCTACGTGTGTATCGTCACTTTTCAGATCTTCTTATCCACACTAAGTACCTGACGTTAAGAGATTTCCTACACCAAAATATGTTATGACATTATAAAGTGTTTGGGCTACAATTTCTTTCATTTTTTTACAAATAAAACTTCATTTCTCAGCTTAATTGGGCCTTCAGGTATGTGCGTGGACTTATTCAACGGCCATTAACGACAGGTACCGACTGTCAGTTAAATATACATCGAACCGTGGACACACAGCGTCCACAACCACTGTGCCCTAACGTCGACCAATTTAGCCATGTATGACACCCTTATATACATACAGATGATAATGTCAGCTGTTTATGTAGAGGGGTTTTCCAATGTATATGGACAGTTTAAAATACTCGTCAATTTAATATTGGCTGTCATCAGGTGACATCAAAATTTATACCATTTTGGATTATCTCGAATCGTGCATTTTAGATTTAGCCATAATAAATTTACCCCATTCTGATTATATATCATCTTATATTACTAATTTTAATTCAATAAATATAGGACACTAAAAATAATGATAGAATTAGCTATTCTGAAATGTTCGAACTTAACAAAAAAGTTACTACTCATTTAATTAAAAAGTTACTAATAATGAAAATAAATGTTTAGAATACGAGAAATATTTTTGAAGAAGAATACACGTTTGGACATAACCGACCATCTTGGATAGCACTTTTTGGTCTATCCATTTTAGATTAGATATCTTGGATTCAAATTGGACCACCTTTTTCTGGTTCATTTACCTTGGAAATCTTGGAGCCACCCTCCTTGGATTCCTTGAATTACCAATGTTGGCTTATCCTTCAAGGGTTCCCGTAACAAATAGAAGTGAATACCTGTCAGAAATGTTTTTAAACTTGTTCTACGACTACACTTAATGGTGAGGGTTGAGTTTATTCAGTGATATCTGCTGGAGGCCCAACTCTGCAGCTGGAAATGAAGTTTTGAAACCTGGAAATAAAATTAAACGTAATTCTGTTGTGTGTTAGTGAGTAGGCAGATAAGTGATAAAGATAAAGTGCCCCCTGTCGAGATACGGTTCGTGACCAACATGTCTTAACCTTAATATATATAAAATCCTAAAACGACGTACTCACGCATCACGATATCTCCGAAACCACTAAACATATATTGATAAATCTTGGAGCTTTTGTATTATGAAGAACCATGAATAAATGATTTCTCGAAAATCCATTCCTAAGGGGTAGAAACAGCTCTTTTTTAGAGATTCTTTTTTCCCATAACAGTAGCATTGGTATTAATTTAAGAAATTATTTTAAACAGCTGATGATCAAAAAGAAAACAGAATCATGCCGCAATAACTTAGCTAGTTTGGTTGTCATTGTGAAATGTTTGCTAATGTCTACTAACTCTGACATGATTGCAACTCTTTGCATCCCCCTAAAGTAGACTTATAGGAGTTTTCAGACTATAAAACTTTGATATCTAGGAGAATGGCAACAGGCTGAGATTTTATATTGATATGATGGTTTAGAGAGCACCGTGAATGGATGGGCATGTAAGTGTAGAGAACCACAATGTATCGAAGCAAGGGCTGTCGGCTAGTCCATCATAAGTATGCGGCTTGAAATCAGCACATGGTGAGAGGCCAACCGTATCAGAACGCTCGTCGAAGATCGCTCACCATCTCCTAAAGTTAAGGTCACTGGAGTCTGATGCAACCTCCATAAAGGACGGTCCTGCCCCCCAGCCCCAGGATGTACCCTGCCTGTCCACTGCACTATATATACCGGGCGACTCCTCACTGAGTTACACATAACACAGCACTCACCAGTCATGGCTCTACTGGTAAGCTTGGAGGACTTTATTTTATGGTTTATACATCATTAATAGCAATAACTAATTCTTAGTTTATATTACAAAAATAACCTCAATATCCATTATTTTTTCTCTTTAATTATAATTGAGTTAAATTTTTAATTATATATGTGGCCTTACTCTGGCTCATACTAATTATAGATGGTTTAGAATAAATATTTAAATCATTGATAAAATATAAAAGCAAAACATTCTTTTTTATTATTATTAATGAATTTTTAAAGGTTTAATTTATTTTTTAATTATAGGCCTAATAGTTTCACGAGAATAACACAATTTCATATAAAATTGTTCAATATTATTGTACATCAAAGAGATTGTAAAACAATTCGGAGGGTATTATGAGTTATTTTAAATAAATATATCTACTTCATATTGCCATGTCAGTTTTGTAAAACAAAATAAATATTGTTACATGTTCTTTTATAGGTTTAACTTTCAGTCCGTAGTATTAATTATATAATTCATTAAAATGTTATTTAGTTGAAATGTACGCCTTAAATAATTAAGTTACATTCAACTATAACATGATAAGTTCTAGTTATTTTATTATTATTATGTTTTATTTATAAATTTTTTTTATGGAAATTAATCCTACATATTAACTGTCACTATTTTACGATAACGGATGCACTACAGCATACCTCCAATAAAATGTTAGTTAAATAATAGAATTAAATGTTAAAACAACTTTTTAGAAAGTTTTGCAATTGTGTTTAAAATAGTTCTAAAAAATATTTGTCAAGTAATCTTTTTTTTTAAATTGAGATTGCAGTATTTTATTTCTTACAGCCTTTTTTTAAAGAAAATAAAACTTTTAAAAAATCAATAGTTTTCAAAACAACAACTGATAAACTCATAAATTTTAAGAATTTATGAAATATTTGTTGTGTAGGAATACTAATTCAAAAAAATTTTAGCATTACTTGTGGATTGTATTTGAACACAATGAGTGTACAATATTTATCTCTTTACGCTCAATTAGTTGTCAAATATATATGTAGCATAAATAAATATCTCATGTATAAAAAATAAGTAGATTTGAGCTAAAAATATTATAAATGAATTCGAAAATTATAAAATGTACTAAACCAACTGCAATGTTGTAATTTCAAAATCTAGTTTTTTTCCTTCTTTGATGACGATAAATAGTGTTTCTTGATAAAGTCACAATTAATTCCAACTACTAAATAAGGATAAAACATAGTTTTGTTCACCTAACTTTGCCGTTTAGCACATTTATGATGCAAAAAAAGTATAGTCTCTGCCCCGTTTAGCGGTGCCGGAACAACGGCACTTCAAAATTACCCAATTTTATCACTAATCTTTCCATTTT
This sequence comes from Stictocephala bisonia, assembly GCA_035578905.1. Classification (NCBI taxonomy): domain Eukaryota; kingdom Metazoa; phylum Arthropoda; class Insecta; order Hemiptera; family Membracidae; genus Stictocephala; species Stictocephala bisonia. The sequence goes on from JAQJVL010004527.1 coordinate 37,001, forward strand.
TTTTCTTTTGTAAGAGTAACAATTCATTAGCTGTTAAACTTTTGCACTATCTTGCACTACTTTTGCACTATCTTAACAATGTATTACTTTGATAGATTCTCGTTCTTGCCGCCCTGGCTGTGTCATCAGCTAACGGGGGAGCTTTGGCCCCCTATGCTGCTGGTAGAGTAGCTCCCTACGCTGCTGGAGCTTACCCCGGCGCTTATGCTGCTGGAGCTTATCCAGGGGCCTACGCTGCTGGAGCTTACCCTGGTGCCTACGCTGCTGGAGCCTACCCTGGTGCCTATGCTGCAGAGGCATATCGCGGTGCCTACGCCGCTGGAGCTTACCCTGGTGCCTACGCTGCTGGAGCATACCCTGGAGCCTACACCGCCGGAGAGTACGACCCCAACCCCCAGTACTCCTTCAGCTACAACGTGGCCGAGCCTCTGACTGGAGACTTCAAGGAACAGCAAGAGACCCGCAACGGAGATGTTGTCCAGGGCCGATACAGCTTGCTGGAGGCTGATGGTTCTCGCCGGATAGTCGACTACACTGCTGATCCAGTTGGAGGGTTCAACGCCGTCGTCAGCAAAGAGGGTGGTGTGGCACCTGCTGCTTACGCTGGAGCCGCTCCGTACGCCGCTGGCTACGCTGGACGTGTTGCCCCCTATGCCGCCCCCTATGCTGCACCCTACGCTGCACCCTACGCTGCCCCCTATGCTGGACGTGTTGCACCCTATGCCGCCCCCTACCCTGCTCACGTTGCTCCCTACAAAGCATATTAATTTCCATATTCTACATAATATTTGATTACCTCATCATTGTTACCATCCCATGTAATGTAAATAATCGAATAAAATGTATTTTAAATTTAAAAATTATTACTTTAAATTTTTTTATTTACAATTTATGACTTTATAGACAAGTTTATAACTAAGACTTTTTATCAATTATGGTTGATAACAACCAATATTCAACAATCATGTTGATATTAGACCTTATATTAGACAATGAAGAAAAAATGTCATGAAGTGATATTAAATCAAATATTTTTTTATTAGTACAAATATAGTAACAAGAAACCACCAATATATTAAGTTAAAAAATATTCCAAAGAATATATTAAATTCTTAAGAAAGTAATATTACAGCGTACTTCTAGATTAACATAATTTATATTGTTTGTTAGGTTAACTGGCATGTTATTAATAATTTTGTCATCTGTAAACGGTATCCTTTTTTTTAAATTGTTCCAAATTATGATTTGGAAAGATAAATGAGAATGAAATATTATTTTTCTGCAAAAGATTAACATTATTTTTATTTCAAAAATTTCAAAATTCATTTGAAACTACTTCGATATAACTGTTCAAGCTAAGAATACTGTCAACTTATTATATGGGTTTTTATTGTTATGTAGGAAAACATGAAAAGTTTTTTTTTATTTTCGACAAATTTTATGATTAAAACTATCATTTGTGTTTTGTACGTTTAAAATTGGATTGTTAATTTAATTCTTCAATTGCTGCAAGAAATTAAGTTCGAATCATATGCGTACAAGTTCAATTTATTTTCAACGTATTTATGGCATTGAGTAGCCATGGCGTACACTTTAAATAATTAATAAACAGAAGGGGACGAAGGATAGAACCTTGAAAAACTCCATATCTAAACTTCCGAATAGAACATGATTCTCTTAAAATATTATAGCTGTAGTTAAAACATTAAATTAAAAAATGTAAATATAATTCAAAAAGATATTTAAACTGACTGCAATATATAAAAAACGCACGGCTCTAATCATTTGGAGGAGAAATATACTCCAGATATTCCCATTGGATTTAGTTTTGATAGGAAAATACTAAGTGAATTACTGCCAAACACTTTTGACAGATCTATGAGAAATTTTGATTTCGAATAGGGAATGAGTATGATAGAGTCGAATGAGCGAATGTAGTCAATATTACAAACTAAGGCCGACTGTTCCATAAAAAGTGTCATTAATTAATAGCCCAATGACTGAGGAACAGCAAGTGGTTATCAGTTGATCCCTTTCTACATTTGTTATGACTCTGATTGGGATCGAACAGAAAACTTTTAGTTTATGAAGCTGGTGGGTGTTCACAACTACCGACCAATTTGTTTGTTGAACTCAGCTTTTTTTATATACCTTCGAGATATAAGGAAGAAGAGATATTGGATGATAGTTTTATTGTTTTGATAATCATTGTTTTAAGGCTGAAATTCATTTTATTATATTTATTATTATTATATATGAAGCCTGTAATAATAGATGAATTAATAGGAGGACATCTAATAACGATTTTTCTAAACATTCATTCGCTGATTTTACCAGTAGAACCATTCAAAAATTTGGATCACTTTTGGCATTAATTATATTACCTTTATTTTCAATTCTATATATATTCATTCTTATCCGTTTTAATGCTTTCCCCACTCTTAATGTTATTGATGATTAAGCTGGCTTATTTGTGTTTGAGTTTAATTTATCTCTTGCAAAATAGCCTGTGCTAGGATTTTTGGGGTGACTTCGGTGGTTCAATAAATTTGGGGTGGTATAACTTTGTTTTTCAATGTTTAAATTCCATTATATTTGAAAGGGACACATGTTAGAACATTGTTGTGTGTTGAAGAAGGAGCTTATTTTGGTATTTGTTATTTTTTTTTTAATCTAACACAATATAAACCAATATTTAGATCTTTATTGAGTGAGACCTTTCCATACCAAGACTATCTTCACTTTTAATACAAATAGTAAACATAATTAATGTTAAAACATATATCAAATATGATTTTAATATTTTAGCTTATACGGCTAAAGCTATGTACTTTTACAAATGTTCATTTTGTATAATTTTCAATTATTATAAATTGGATTTTAAAATAATCGTTTTTTTAAATTTTTTGCATTAATTTTGAAAGAAACAAATGTTGGGTTAGTCGATTTTTTTATTTGATAAGTTTTTGAATTATTTTTGTTAATGTACTATGATTTACTGTATTTACAAATCCTTGTTTAGAAACAATGTATAATATTTCAAAGTAATACAAAATTAATATTTAAAAAGTATACAGGGTGATTCATGACGCTCTCCCCATACTTCAACAGCACATTCTACTACTAAATATCAAGAAAAGATGTTATATAAACTTACGTCCGAAAACGCTTCGTTAGCAAATTACAGACAGTGGAATTCGTTAATTCATGGATAAATAGTGAAATATCATTGTACACAACTTATGGAAATATAAATTAGAACAGAAGTATAATTTTACATGAGAAAGCTAATAAAATAGGTTTAAAAACTGTATATTTACTAGTATCTAAGTATTTTGGAGATAAATGCATGAAATTGGGCCAAGAAACTCGGTTTTTTCTTAGTGCACAATAACTTTGTTATATGGGTAATCAAGTCATAAAAATGTCACTCATAACTACTAGAAAATTTCATTCTGAGAAGATTGATGTACACTATGTAAAAACAACACTTAAATAAGTTAAAAAGTTTATCTTTATTTAGCATAATACTTTAGTAATTCAGTACTTGGTTTGGCCTAACTTTACACACTTTTTTAAAGTAAATTTTAAAAAATGAGGCCATCATTATTAATGCATTTGAAAGCACGTTTGTGCACTGCTTGTGTCACTGTTCTTAATTTACCAGGACTTTCCTTTATCTAAATAGCCGAATCCTTAATAAGGACAATTAAATCTTCCAAAAATGAACACTGGTCCTTCATCCATCCTCAGATACAATAATCCAATGCAGATACATGGTGATCTTGGTAGTCCAAATTGCAGCCCTCCACGACCAACCAATTTGTTGGGAAATTGATTATTTAAGTGAGCAGTAAGAGCTCTTGAAAAGTGGGGTGGTGTTCCGTCATGCTGGAAGTACAAGTTTCGTCTAATATGCAAAGGAACAGCCTCGAGCAGCTGCAGCATCTCTTCTTGAATAAGGTGCTAGTATAATACAGCATTTAGTTGACCAGGTAATATGAACGGACCAATCAGCTGATTGTGTAAACACACATCAGACGTTGACGCTAAATCGGTGTTTAAAGTTCTGTTCCACTACCTCGGGAGGATTTCATTCTGCCCATAAGTGCTCATTAAGCAAGTTGTTGACACCATCTCTAGTAAATTGGCCTAATCTGTAAATATAACTCGCATGTACAGTTGTTGGTAAGTGTTAACAATGTTACAAAACTCAAAAAAGCGAACCATCACCTGGTCTTAGATGTTGGAACTTTTGTTAATGATATGGCTAAAATTCATTTCGAGTAACTTTCACATTCTTTACTACCAAACTCCTATTCGTCTAGAATAGCGTTGTGTATTTACATTAGCATTTTATAGCTTGCAATTACTACCAAAGCACAAGCCAGAATTAGAAAAGCATTGTTGATCAGCTGTTGTCTAAGTGTAAACAACTTAAGAAAAAAAAGAAAGAATAAAATCTTTAAAAAAATATAATATATTATCTTGAATAGTAGACAGTAAACGAAAATGTATTTTTATTTATTAAATTTTCATTTATTTACTAACACATTTTTTCTTGAGTAATAATAACAAAACAAATTTATTTATCAGACTTAAACGTGTCTATTTTATTTATTTATTTAAACTAATAACGATTTTATCTATCGTCTAATTCTCTCCTTACGATTACTTATGTATTAGACTAAATAAAGTTAAACGTTTTTACTTATTAATGTTTTTTTTTTTTTTTTTTTTTTTTTTTACATAGCTTACATCAATCTTCTCAGAATCAAACCCTCTACAAATGTTGTGTGGAATTTTCATAATTTGATTACACGTTTATCAAAGTTAAAAACGAAAACACTAAACGAGTTTCTTGCCCCAAATACTTGCATTTAACTGCAAATTACTTAAAAACTACTAAATATACAGTTCTGAAACCCATTAATTAGCTTTCTCATTTCAAATTACATACGAAATCATGACACTTCCGTCTTAATTTATATTTCCATTAGTTTTTTACAATATTATTTCACTCTTTATCCATGAATCTTACCGAAATTTGTCACTGGCTGTAATTCACTAACAAAGTGGTTTCAGACCTATGTTTACATAATATTTTTTCTTTATTTAGTAGTAGAATGTGCTGTTGAAGTGGGAGAAGAACGTCCTGAATCACCCTGTATAAATTTAGCTGTGTTAAAGTTAAAATATTTAAATGTTTGGTTTAGTTATGTTTTTAATAAATGTATTAAATATGTGAGGTATATGGTGAATATAGCCTTGCTATCGAATGGCAGCACTCGAAAAAGTTTCTAAATATTGGTTTAAATTGTGTTAGATTCAAAACTATATGTTCAAACATATTAAATTAGGATTTGTTTATTTCAAGTACAATAGGGCCTCTGGCCGTGATTTTGCTTGTAAAAATAAAGGAATCCTCGATAAAACACAAATTAAACTAAATTTTTTAAAATTTAATGTAACTTTTCAAATAAAATATGACCTTATTATATTTATAAGGTTCATCATAAGATTGAAAGAAATTTTTCGAAACTGGTCTTTCTTTTTTATTAAAATTATTAAAATAAATATTTTACTATCTCTTAGCATTAAAAATGTATGAATACGTTAACGTCTCATGGACGTTTATTACAAATCTTCACCTCTAACAACGTGTTTCCATGTCATAAAAGCCCCTTTTACATAAACATCGTCAATGGAATCCATGTCACTGCCACAATAATCTCCAAACTTCTATACCTCTTAGATTGTTTATGCATTAGGCAGATCAGTTACGTATGTTTCCCCATAACTGCTAATCAAAATTAAAATTGTCAACCTTGTCTTATCTTTAATGATTGACGATAATGTCATAAACTGCAAGATTGATGAACGGCTCTAGACGTCGGAAGAACAATAGACCCACAAATAAATGAAAGGGCTGTAGATACACAAAATTAAGTTCGTTTATATTAAATGGAGATTCACTGCTTGGCTACTTTGGTCATTTAATTAATACTTAACAAGTTGTGAAACCACAGGAAAGATCTCTTAGAACGAGTTTTAAAACCTTCTCAGTTTCATTTTAAGTATAACCATTGACTTTAGAAACAGACAAACCAAAGTGATGCATTTGCTGTAGACGCCTGTGCTGCTATCTAACGGTGAATGTATTACAATAGGTGCTTGAACGATGTTTTGCGTACTATTAGCTCAGCTATTAGGTACTTCACGCGTGCTAAATATAGACAGAAGCACACAGCTGGCGCTACCTATGAAGACAGAACAAGAACTAATTTTAGAGAACAGGACATCTGCTTCACGGAATCCATATGAGCAAAAAGTCTTCTTGCGTCTATAGTCAATGGTTTAAAAAAGGTGGGGTCAATATGAACACTGACCAAACACAACATAAACTTACTTGATCTGTGCTATGAATTAGTGAACGTGTAAAGATTGTTTGTTAGAAATCCTGAGAGACGAGGTCAATAGTTTTTCCCACTTTAAACAGCAATCTTTGCGTCTATCGTTTTAAAATCAGCTTAAATTATTTATTTTTATAGATATAATACATTTGCTAAATAATTTTTTAGGGGAAAAACCATTTACAGTTTTTTTAAAGTAGTTTTCGGTTATTACAACTAAACGAATAACCTGTTGCGATATATTCGTGAAAAATAATTATATTTAAAAGTCCATAAATATAAATGCTTACTTATAGTGGTATTGAACTAAGATGGTTCAAAACCATTTTAGTTGTACCTTCCCACCCAGCGGTACACGTACAATCGTATTAACCCACTCAACCATAAACGTACGTACCGTGGTATTGACCCATCCACCCATACACGTAGAGTGGTGATGACCCTCCCACCCACCGGTACACGTACAATCGTATTAACCCACTCAACCATAAACGTGCGTACCGTGGTATTGACCCACCCACCCGTACACGTACCGGTGATGACCCTTCCACCCACCGGTACACGTACAATCGTATTAACCCACTCAACCATAAACGTACGTACCGTGGTATTGACCCACCCACCCATAC
>JAQJVL010004528.1:0-43977 GCA_035578905.1 Stictocephala bisonia
AGTCTTGGGCCCACTGTTGTTTTTGTTACAAATAAATGATCTTCCCAAAAATGTCAAGGCTAAATCTTTTTTATACGCTGATGATACAACTTTTATAAATGTAAATTCAAATTTCAGTGAGCTACAACACCTTGTCAAGGAAACTGTACAAGAGGCCTCATTATGGTTTAGGTCTAACGGATTTTTACTCAATGAGGCTAAGACTCAGAATATAGTTTTCAGCTTAAGACAAACACCTTCAGTTGATATAACTGATACTTTTTTTACCACCGTAAAATTTCTGGGTATCCACATTGACAGTACTCTGACTTGGAATTCACATATTGAATACCTATCAAAACGATTGTCGAGAGTTATTTTCTTACTCAGGCGTTTATTGTGGTGTGTACCAGAAAACTATGTCAAATCCGCTTATTACGCCTTTTTTCAATCAATTTTAAGATATGGTCTTGTTATTTGGGGAAATGGTAGTAAAATAGAAGACATCCTAATACTTCAAAAAAAAGCCATTCGGGTCATCGCAAAAGCACATACTCTGGATCACTGCAGGCCTCTGTTTATTAGACAAAAATTACAAACTGTAATAAATTTATATATTTTTGACTTAACATCTTATGTACTCCAAAATATTCAAACTCTAACACTAAGATGTGATATACACAGATACAATACCAGAAACAAAACCAATGTTGCAATAGACCATTGTAGGCTAACAAAATCGCAAAACAGTCATATCATAACATCTCAAAAAGTCTTTAACAAAATTAAACATTTAGCGGACAAATATCCAACCAAAACATTCCAAAACAAATTGTATGACTGGCTTCTAAAAAACCCGTTTTATAACCTATCAGAATTTCTGAATTATAAGAATATTAATTTCTAGTTTGTTTGAAATGTAAATATTAATACTAATACAGTACAATATTATTTATTATCATGCTAGGTGCCATAACAGTTGTATTGATGTTTTATTACTTTTTTTTACTGACTGGAGAGTGTTTGGATTTAATATATTATATTATATTAGCTTAAAAGTAGATTATGAAATGTTGTCTGTTTTTGTATATTCTTTGCCAAGTGTAATTTGCCTTATATTTTGTTAGTTTAATATCTGACTATGTCATCTAGACATTAATCTGACTTTGTCAATGCTTTTATGTAAAAAGACAAAATAAAATATTTTATTTATTTATTTATTTATTAATGGTAAATGTGAGAACCAAAGCTGCATTTCTGTCACTCAGCTTGGTAACATCCAAGCTTACTACAAGTTTTTCACCGACTATTTGTTTTCTCCCCCTCTTTTTAGGTAGAGAATTTGATGAAGGCCCCGGCATACATGTCACAGTTTTTTCGGGTGGCTCTGTTTCACTGTTAGTATCACTGTCGGTAAGATTGTCCTCAGCTGGAATTTTATCTATCATAGTTTTAATGTCTTGTAACTCCTTTTCCCGTCGAAGTTCCAAGCGAGCTTTTTTCAGCTCAATTTCAGTCTCTTTTTTGGCAAGTTTTTTGTCAACACTACCCATTTTTCCTGGACGGCCTGCTTGACGTTGAGCTATTAAAAACTGTCGATCTTCATCTATTCGAATCATGTCAAGAGAATTTGCATGTGCTATGTCAAATAATGCATCGATTTTATCTTGCCATTGGGTTTCACGTTGTTTCAAACTCTCTGACCTCTTTGCTTTATTTTCCTTATTCTTTTTCAAATTTTGCCATTCGTTGAATATTTTTTCCAGCTTCTGTACGACATGAATCTTTTGCCTAGTAGGTATTCTAGCTTTATTCCAGATTAGCAGAATATCATTCACTGTAGAATAAGTAGATTCCTTAATTGTCTGGTTTTGTTCTTGTTTGTAATGAAAAAGGACGGAAAGGGCCTCCCTGATGGTTGGTAGTTTTGTTTGATTATATTGAGAGGCAACTTGACCTATTAACCATATTTCAGTTTTGTTTCTTGTCAAAACAGCCTGAGTACTACATTTAGCCATCCTGAATAATAGTCAAAAAGAGTTAATCTAACCTAACTTTTAAAAAAAATAACACAAACCAAAAATGAACATAGTTTTATAACGAATAAAAATGAGCTGGTAATACAGACCAGCTTTATACAGCTGGTAATACAGACTCTTTTATCAAAGAGAGTTAATTTTAAATATTGAAACAGGATAATCACAATCAGTATCACTCACAATATACAATACACAACTGAACAGTATGACAGTAAAACCACAACTGATATGAGTGAGACTGGAGTGCAGACTGAATGGCGTGGGGAGAGGGAGGGGCTAGCGAGCGTGTTGCAACAAGCAAAGCAAGCTCAGACAGGCTTCACAGTCCACACACTGCTAGACAGACAGTAGATAGAGGTTATATGTCGATTGTATACACAGCCAAATAGCTTAAAAGACATAAAAAGCAAATCTTCATCCAAAATAGTAGCATTTGCAATGCGTTAATAATTTCAGGGTTTTTTTAAATTGTTTATTTATTCGATTTTTTAACACATGGTAGCGCCCCCTAAATATATTTTTTTTAATTTTGAAAAAAAATTCTGCTGTTTTTTTTTTTTTTTTTGGATCAAAGAACAATTTTAAGGGGTGAGCGATGATAATTTACAGTGTTAATTTTTAAGCATCACCCTAGTGTGTATTCTTCTAATCTCCTCTGCGTAATTTTTGACAATACTTTGTAAGTTATATTTAATTATTACACTCCTGTTTACTGCCTTTTTTGTGTATGGGGACTACTAAGGCTTCTTTCCATTCATCTGGTGTGTCTTCTGATTCCCATACTTTTATTATCAGCTTGTGAATTTGTTCTGCTACGCATTTCTTCCCTGCTTCTAACATCTCTGCTGCTATTCCGTCTTCTCCCGGCGCTTTGTTGTTTTTCATGTCCTTTATTGCTCTTGTTACTTCTTCTATTGTTGGTGGAGTTAACTGAGGTTGTACATTCTGGTATATTTCACCTGTTTCTTCTTCCATTGCCCGAATTTCTCCGTTTAAAAGGTCTTGGAAATACTCCCTCCAAACCTTTATTCCTTCCTCTTTCTGGATTATGATTTGTCCAGTTTTATCCTTGATTCCATAGATGTTTGGGGTGAAGCCTTTTTTAAAGAAACCAATGGAACGGTAAAAATCTCTTGCATTGCTTGCCGTTCTATCATCTTACGCCTTTTCTAATATTTTGTTGATCCACTCTCTCTTTTTTCGTCTCAGTATTTTTACAGTTTCTTTGGCTTGTGTTTTGTAGTTTTTAGGTGATATTGTTGGTCATTCATCCACAATTTTTTTGCTTCTTTCCTTTTTCTTACTATATCGCTACACTCTTCATCAAACCAAGGTTTCATACTGATTTTTTTCCGTATTCCACTTACCTCCTTTGCACATTCGTGAATAGTCTTTTTGAAGTTTTTTCAAGCTTCTTTCTATAGTGTTTTCTTCTTGGGGGGGTTTCTTCATTTAGTGACTCTAATACTTGAGATCGGTTTGTTAACTTAATTTGATATTCTTTTTCCTTTTTCTTGTTTTTTAATGAGTCCATATCAATCCTGGTTACTTTAACTGACTTTTTACTTTTCTCAGTGTTCAGTCTTTGGTGTATAATGACTAAGACTAGATAATGATCAGTTCAAAATTCCGCTCTTCTAATACTTCTGACATTTGTGATAGTTTGAGTATCTATGGTCGATCAGAACATGGTCGATCTGGTTCTTTGTGACACCATTTGGTGAGGTCCAAGTTGCTTTATGGATATCTTTTCTAGCTTTAAGGACGTGCTCATAACTTTCATTTCTCCTGCCACCGTAAGGCTAAGTAATCTTACTCCATTTTCATTACTGTTTTCATGTAGACTTTCTTTTCCAGCAACATCTTTCCCTATAGATCCTTTTCCTAATTTTGCATTAAAATCCTCCTTTAGTATTTTAATGTCATAATTTTGTAACTTTCTCCACTCTTCTTCTAGCGATCATATGTGAAATAAAATATTAAAATAACATGTTACTTTTGAAACTGTTCTGCAATTTGATACAACTGTCTTATTGACTCAGAGGACATAGAGGCCAAACTTATTGACATTATTACAGCTGGTAGAATAAGCATAAATGAAGTAGCGATCGTATGTGAAATAAAATATTAAAATGACATGTTGCTTGTTAAAACTATTCTGCAATTTGATAAAACTGTCTTATTAACACGGAGGCCTTTGAGGCCACAAACTTATTGACATTATTACAAAATACTTCAAAAGGCATGCATATAAGGTACAATTTCAATTGGGAAAGGTAAAAAAACAATTTATTTATGTTACATAATTAGGGCATGTAAATGCATAGTTTCCGGAGGGCTATTACTGTAAAACTGTTACTCCCACAATATTATCCTTATTTTATGTTCCCAGCTTTAATTTTGAATATTTTTAATTAATAATTAGTTGTTGTCTGAAAGGGAACATGGATGGGAGGAAGAGTTTGTAGTTGGACACCTTGTGGAGTTGCAGACGAAAGGTCTGGTCAAGGCAATGGATCATGGAGCCTATACTAGAATAGTGCAGCATGATACAGACGTCCAGGTATGTTGTAGAATAAAAACAGCTGTTTTACTGTATTATTTGACAAATAATAGATTTCATACATCCTAACACTGAATTGCCTATTTCATTTACATTCCTTTTGTATTGATAAATTCATTTCTTTTATGGCTAAGTCATATTATGTGGCATACTTAGTTTTCAAATAAAATAAACACTTTTACTTTACCTTCCGTCAAACAGTTCACAGAGTGTGATGTTTACTACAGGTTTCGCCGTGAATACGGCATCTTCAGGTTAAAGAACATAAATAAGTTCAAGTGGGACACGTCACAAATTAATTAAAACTTAACAAATACAGTTCACACATGAGGAAAACAACGAACATTAAAACTTTTGGTAGGCCTACCACACACATTTCACGGTCCACGGCGTGACCCGGAAGCAGACTGGAAACAAATCAGTTAAGTTACTCCTCCAACCTCTCTTCTGTTATTAGTAGGGCAATGGTTGATTTGTCCAGGTCTACTGCTTAGAGACATAATTGTGTTGAAAATGGAATGAGATTTAAATTTTAGTTTTTCGTTAAGTATGAAATCTTTGATATCGTTGTTGCTAAAACTTCTGTAAATTTCAAATTGTTCCAGGGAGTCTAATTTGCTTCTCTTGGTGCAGATATGTAAAATATCTAAGCCAGTATTTAAATCGGCCATGGTGTGATTTTTGTCAACCAAGTGTTGAGCAAAGGTCAACTTTTGTTTGACTGCTCGGGCGTCAGGGTGGTGTTCCTTATAGCGCTGAGCAAAGGTTCGCCCCGTTTGTCCGATATAAAAATTGTGACAGTCCACACAAGAGATTTTATAAACGTTGGATTTATCAGTTTTGTTTTCGACAGACTTTTTTAATGACAACACATGTTTTTTTTTATTTGTAGTTCTGAAGACTAGTTGGAGGCCATGTTTTTTGAGGTCCCTCTTTAGGCTATTTTGGATTAAATGGTTATATTCCACACATAGGTATTTATAAAAGGTGAATTTGAGTTTGGTTGTTATGCTGTTTAATTAGTTTAGTAAAAGATTCAGCTGTCTTGTGTTCCCATTAAATAACATAATGGTATCGTCCATATAACGGTTGTATAATGAGATCTTATTTCTGTATTTATTATTTTCAGAAAAAATAAATTCATTTTTGATGTAGTTGAGATAAATGTCTGATAATATACCAGATAACGGCGAACCCATGGCTAGGCTATCCGGTTGGGAGTAATATTTGTCTTCAAATGTGAAATAATTTTGTTTTAACACTTCTTTCAGTAGATTTAAAAGTTCTAAAATGGCTTCAGGCAATAGGGTGGAGTTCTTTGATAAATTATCTTAGATTAATTCTATGGTTTTAACAATTGGTACATTAGTGTATAGGTTTAAAACATCGAAAGATGCTAGGGTTTGATGCATTTGATGTTAATATCTTTGGTATTATGGATAAATTCATAAGAATTTTTCAGACTGTAGTTATTAGTTAGCTTAACTAATAACTACAGGGAGGACTAACTTAACTGAATTGTTTCCAATATGCTTCCAGGTCACGCAGTGGACCGTGAAATGTGTGTGGTAGGCCTACCGAAAGTTTTAATGTTCGTTGTTTTCCTCATGTGTGAACTGTATTTGTTAAGTTTTAATTAATTTGTGACGTGTCCCACTTGAACTTAATTATGTTCTTTAACCTGAAGATGTTATTCACGGCGAAACATATAGTGTTATCACCATCACACGCTGTGAACTGTTTGACGGAAGGTAAAGTAAGCCCATTTTAGTTTATTTACAACAGTTAAGGGGCTACAAAATGGATTTTAAACACTTTTAATTCTCATTTAAAATATGTAATAACATTTCTGTTATATAACCCATATACCCTAAGAATCGTTTAAGGACCAGGATACTTAACATTAATCCTTTCAGGAGCTTGAAAAAGTGCCTATAAATAATGTAGACATCTTTGAATGTTATTATAGATACATGACCAAAGTAGTAATAACGTTTAAAAACGTCATATGTTACCAAACCATTTTAATGTTTGTAATGCATTTACTTTATTATTATTCCCTAAAAATGAAATAATACATCAGGAAGTAGAAGGAGAGCATATTTTAGGGTGGAGAATGTGGAAGTGATAAGTGATGTAAAGGTGCTGAAAGTCTTAGTTACAGTTTTATTGTCAATAAAATATCCATACTCTCTTACCAATCAGCTGACAATATAGTACTTTAGTTGTTAAATCAAAACAAATTAGTTGTTACTGGTATTTATATTATTATCACATAACGTTGGCTTAAACCTAAGGTGTGTCTTAGTTATGTGGATTAAATCAAATATTCAAATATTATGTTTATTTTCTATAATAGTCACTATAAAGATTTTCTTTCTCTTATATACTTTGCATTATATTTGAAAATGTTACATATACATTTTTCAAGGATATCTGGGTGAAAATCGAACTGAGAAAGAATTTAAGTCCCATCACCATAGAAGGGAGTTAAAATTACAATTTTATTTTAATTATAGTCTATAACCTAAGTTTAAGACTGTATGTATATGTATACGATAAAAAATAAAAGAAAAACATTTAATATATGGTATTAAATTATTGTAATGTGCCTTATTTGTCCCCTCGCTCACTGTCCCTAGTTACAGTTGCTTAGTTTTAAAGTAATGTACTTTTGGTAAAAAAATTATTTTTAAACAAATATTTCAAGTATTATATAGTATCACTAATATATTTTTGTATATTAATTAGAGAACAAATTATTTTCCACAAAAAACGTATGAAAAATTACGATATATTTGTGTCCCTGGAAAAGTTTTCAAGTTAGCAAATTATTTTAAATTTCCCGCCAATTTCGGCATTTGCGCTGTGATCGCGCCGCTTCGCTAATTGACAGTCGGTGTTAAGCCAGAGAACGTAGCGGGTGTGTTGGCAAGTTAGTTAGTTGTTTCACTGCCTGTTTATATGAACAATTTCGTCATTGAAAAAATAAGTAAAGCATACTATGTCTCGTCGCTCACTCTTATTTAATCCAAAATAATCAAAGTTTTATTATTAGTAGTAATTATAAGTTGAGTAGATCTATGTCAGCAATGGTCTACGAGAGTTTGAGTTCGTTCAGTCTACGCCGCCATTTTAGAGGGACGACAAAGTGTAGAATGTCTCGTCGCTCACGCGTCTCGCAACCTACGTGGGCGACGGGACTAACGTGAGCGACGAGACTCAAAACCTTGAAATATTAATAGATTACGAAACCTTACGAACTTTATTCTTAACAATGTTTATTATTGTTGGAATTAGTAATGCAAATTAATTATTACAAGTAAATTTATACTTATAGATAATTTTACAACAATGATTTTTTATACCATCAAGGCAATTATTGCCCGTATTGCCCGAAACTGTTGATATTACTGTACTCACGGCTTACAAAATTTATTAGTGGCTTGTATTATTTGATTATGTACATGAATACATATTAATGGGATTTTGGTGTTTTTTTTGCATACCATTTTATCAAATTAACAAGTATAACAACACCAACTAACAAGCTTTATTAATTCAAATGTGAATTTCTGTTGCTATAATGTTCCTATTAAATGAGTTTTATTTGGGTGGGGGGGCAGTAATTTTGTGTAGGGAGGATTATTTTAACAGAATTCTTTGAAACTCGTGATTTTGACAATTTTTCCCCTTGTGATTTGTAACGTACGTGTGCACTTAAATTTTGCTTTGTCCCTAATTATTTTATTTTTTTTAGGTTCTTGTATAATTAAAAATGCCTAAACGTAAATTATCCGAAAAAGAAAAGGCACAGAAATATGAAAGGGCAAGGTTATTGACAAATGAAAGGTCTAGGTGTTATAAAGCCAAAAAGAGTGAAGAACAGCTCGCAAAGAAAAGGGAGCAAGACAGAAAACGGGCTCAAGAAAAAAGACATGTCAAGGACATGAATGAAAAAGAAAAAAATGCAGCAAGAAAAGTTTGGAGGGACAGAAAACGGGCTATACGGAAAAAACAAAAAGAAGCACTGGAAGACAAGCCATTATCGCGTCAATGTCCCGTCGCTCGCGGCAGTGTCCCGTCGCTCGCGTGATTGTCCCGTCGCTCACGTCAGTGTCCCGTCGCTCATGCCACCGTTTTTTAGCCGTACATTGATTAAAAATATCAATTTTGCCTAACAACCTATTTTATTTTAGCTTATGGACTCTCATGTTCATCCTGCATCAACATTTTTTATTAAGAAGAATTATTTTGTTGTTTACATGAATAATACAAGTTCGTTTTTTTGCTAGATATGACAAAATGTATACTAAAATGTTGTTTAAATCACAGTATTAATTGAAAATGAAACTCAAATCTATATGTAATTAGTATATGGGTGTAATTTTTGTTGTGTTTGACATCCCATATAATTTAAATATGCGTTTTTTCTAAGTTATTAATTTTTTTATCAGCGTGAGCGACGGGACATTTTCTTGGTACCATGAGCACTAAAACTGATAAAAAGATGGTTTAAAATTTTTTTTAAGCTTTACCACAACTTGAGTGTCAAAGTACAAAGTGGTGGGGTGGGATTACTAGGGTTGTAATAATTAAGTACACAAAAATTTTTTTATAACTATTTATTTGGTATTTTCTCTCAATTTGATTTTCACCCATCTCCTCATTTCAGTTTTTGTATTTACTAGTTAGGGTATTCTGAGTACCAAAATATGTCTAGACTTGGTATTTTTTAGCGATGATCTTACAAGATTTTGAGTGTTTATGAAATGGAATTGGATTTTTCACTATTTCTCCTGATTTCATTATACTTATTTATCAGAGAATTATGTAAGTATTGTTAATAAAATCTTTGGAAACATTGGCTAATTATTTTCTACGCTTTTTAGAAGTAAAATGTTAAAGTTTTACACAAATGGACATTGCTACACCCAGAACTTAGGCTTAAGCGGCCGGTGTCATAACTAGAATCTACAGTTTCCGGAATCTTGTAAATATTGTAGATAGTACCTTGACGCGGTTGTCACCGGAAACTGTAGATTCTAGTTATTGCTACACCCATTTTAATTCTTCTGTGATGTTTAGAGTTGGTTAAAATATTTACCAACGTAAAAGTGTTTTTTATTCACTCTGTTTTTTTAATTGTATGTAAGCAGGCAAAAAACACTAGTTTATTATCTATTTCATATTTTCAGACTAACTGTAAAAGATTTTGACACTGTAACTCCACATGACAAATGTTTCATCCACATAACTAAGACACACCTTAGGTTTGAGTTAAGTTTGGTAACTTCATCTTACAAATGTTACATCTACATAACTAAGACAAACCTTAGGTTTGAGGCAAGTTTGATTGAGGGTCATACTGTAACTCCACCTTACAAATGTTACATCCACATAACTAAGACACATCTTAGGTTTGAGTTAAGTTTGATTGAGGGTCATACTGTAACTCCACCTTACAAATGTTACATCTACATAACTAAGACAAACCTTAGGTTTGAGTTAAGTTTGATTAAGGGTCATACTGTAACTCCACCTTACAAATGTTACATCCACATAACTAAGACAAACCTTAGGTTTGAGGTAAGTTTGATTGAGGGTCATACTGTAACTCCACCTTACAAATGTTACATCCACATAACTAAGACAAACCTTAGGTTTGAGGTAAGTTTGATTGAGGGTCATACTGTAACTCCACCTTACAAATGTTACATCCACATAACTAAGACAAACCTTAGGTTTGAGGTAAGTTTGATTGAGGGTCATACTGTAACTCCACCTTACAAATGTTACATCCACATAACTAAGACACATCTTAGGTTTGAGTTAAGTTTGATTGAGGGTCATACTCTAACTCCACCTTACAAATGTTACATCCACATAACTAAGACACATCTTAGGTTTGAGTTAAGTTTGATTGAGGGTCATACTGTAACTCCACCTTACAAATGTTTCATTCTAAAATAATTAGTTTAATAATCCTGTAAAAATGACCATTTTACTGAAATAACAGAACAATTCTATATAAAGAACCACTTTTTCTAAACAATAATGTGAAATCAGATCATATGCATATTGTTACAATAATTAAGTAAACAAAGAAACATATAAGCAAACTAACCAATCAAATTACATTGTTAAATCTAATGATAATAAGAATAAAAGGAATGTACACTTTCTATAAAACTAAACTAAATAACATCACGTTTTAGAATTTTAAAAAGTCAGTGAAAATATCAGAGGTTAACATTAAGATTACTCACTAAAATTAAGTGGTTTTGAGTGAAAGAGTTAATTTTTTACGTCTATGTTATACGTTTAATATTGGATTATATTATTCATCAAGGTTTTTTATTGTTTGTCAAAATTCCCTTACCTATTAGCTCATTTTAGATGTATGTATGTCTTATGACTTTGAAAGCCAGCAATCAAACTAATAAAAAAAAAATTACAATATACCCAAATCCAAGGTTTAGATGTAATCTTAAATTAATTACTTTAAAAAGGCTTGTTTATACAAGTTAAAAGTGTACTTTCTTTACAAAATTATGAAAAATGGCTGACATTTATTTTGTATCCTACTAAATTCTGTGGTTAGTAAATTTAAAAATTCTTCAAAGTTCCATAGTGATTAGTTTTATTATAACAAAAATAATACATAAATAAATATTTTTGGACTAAACGTGGTTTAAATCTGCTACAGATTGTCAAACAGATGCCAACTATGGTAAAAGCTAAACAGCCTACCATTGCCATCATCACTGCCCAGTATTGTGAAAAACTGGCTGTAGATGTGATGATTGAAAATCGGGAGACTTATGTTCGCTACACAACCGTTGGTAAGTTAAAACTTTATTCAAAAAGGTTATTATCTTAATGCAAATTTCTAATTGCAATATTTATAGTTTTGTGTTTAAAGCTGTACATCAATATAATGTATTATAAACGTTTTAAAAATGTATTTTACTAATTAAAATTGTTGTTATAACAATCAACCAGTGAGTATCACACTCAGTCATGGTTTGTGTTATTATTATAATAATCAGTGGTGTGTAAATTTCAACTTGTGTCATGAAAAGAGTTTAGTTTCATGATAAGCAGCTTGAATCAGTCAGTAATAAAAAGTTTCTGTTATTTGTCATTAATTTATAGCGTATTGCTTTTTGTTTCTGACAGCGACTAACAACTATCAAGCAACAATACTAAAGCATGCTAAGGGTTGTGTATGAATGTATCCTATATCAATTTAACTTTTCAAATTTTTAATTAACAGTTTGTGTTGAGTGCAATTATTGTATTACTAACATTTATTAAAATAGTGAAAACAATAACTGGCAAATTCCAATGTTTATTGTAGAGAACAATTAACAATAATTGCATTACAATAGATGACTATATAAACTACTCACATGCAATAATAATTGATGATAAATGGATAAACAAAAATAATAAATAAAATAAAACATTAAGATTACATATTCTATTAACTCTCAAATTGGCACGGTGCTGGCAACTGCAACGTTTTTGTAGTGGCTCGGTGTGGATGGCCGCATCGCATACACTTCTGCAAAACTTTTGTTATAGTACATACTTAATGTGGTACGGCTAAGTTTTAGATGTCTATGGATTCTACGTTTGTTCCTGGATGTAGTGATATTCACTAATCAGCAATTATTTGACTTGGCGAAGTGATTTTGCATACAAGAAATTTACCATCAGCAATTATTTGACTTGGCATAGTGATTTTGCATACAAGAAATTTGCCATTGTCAAATTGCTAATCTAATATCTATATAGCCGCACGTGTAACTCACTGACTCTCTCACTCACGTATACAAATTCTAACCCACTTCCAGATGAGCTACAAACTTGAAATTTGGCACACTTGTAGCTTTTGCTGAGCAACTGACGGGAAAATTCCGAAAATAAAAATATTTAATTTTTAACCCTAAAAAAAATTAAAATGGCGGACGGGAATTTTAAATTGTGTGCAGAGTTTTACTAAAGGCTTAATTGTGGGTAACCGTTGGTTGTAGAACAAATCTGACAGCATACTCCAGATTTTTAATTAAATTTCCTACAATTTTGGTCAGATAACATTTTTTTGTATTTTTGATAATAACTACGCAACAAATCATTAATTTTCACATTTCGTTCAAAAAATTTAACTTTGTTTTGTTTTTCGTATTTACTGCATTATTACGATAATTTAAGAACTTAAAACCCTACACACTACTTACTTTTACTAATTTGTTTTGAAAAATACTATTAAATTTGATTTTTCACTGTCCATAACCTAGAAAAAATCCAAAATGGCTGACGTGAAAACGTTTTATCTTTTTGCAGAGTTGAGGTTTTTGTTTTACTGAAACTTTAATTTTTAGTTTATTTAATACCAAATGATATAGTCAAATTGAAAATAAAATTCTGCACAAAAAGTGTCCTGTATGTTTTTGTGCTATATACAATAGTTTCCTCAGAAAAAGTCGGTAAACTTGAGTTCTTTCGAAAACATGTGATTTTTTTTGGAATAGTTCCTCCCATTTAAGCATGATTTAAAGGAGCTAAAAACTTAAAACCCTACACGCTTTTTACGTTTAGAACGTTGTTATCAAACTGCTATAAACTTTGATTTTTCACTTTTTATAACCTAGAAAAAATTCAAAATGGCACGTGAAATTGCTGTACTGTTTGCAGAGTTGAAGTTTTTGTTTTACTGAAGCTGTAACATTTAATTTAGATAGCATCTAATGAAATTTTCAACCTAAAAATTAGATGCTGTACAAAAAATGTAATGTACATTTTTGTGGTACATACTATAGTTTCCTTTCCATCCTCGCAAAAAGTCAGTAACAGTAAGTTTTGTCTAAAACAATATTTTTTTGGAAGAGATCATCCTATTTAATCATGATTAAAAGATGCCCAGAAAACCTAAAACCTTACTTAATATTTTACCACCCTCACCTATTCCTGTTACTAAAATGCTATACCAATTGGATTGCACTTTTCATAACCAACAAAAAATTCATAATGGCTGACGAAAATACGCTTCTTACTTGCACAGTTGATATTTTTGATTTACCAGAATCCGTAATAATTAGTTGGATAACACCTAATGAAAATATTCTAACTAACCATTCAATTCTGTAACGAAATGGTGTCATAAACTTTTTTGTGTATATCAATCGTTTCCTCACAAAAAGTATATAAATTAGAATTTTGTGCCTCCGTTAATCAACTTAGATAGTATCCAATAAAAAACCAGTAATTTCATAATGATCATCCTTAGATAGAACACCCCACCTCCAGATCATATTAGGGAGCCCCCTGTGATCAATATAATCACATCCTTTTTTTTTTTTTTATTTTATCATCGAAAATGGCGGATGGGAATTTTGAATTGCTGACAGCATACTTCAGATTTGTAATTAAATTTCCTACAGTTTTGTTAAGAAGTAACTCACAGTTATATGTAATGAAGTCACATGAAGGCAAATTGTGTCAGTGGGAAGGGAATGTTGAAACCAACAAAATCAAAATTGACGAAAATAAGACTTAGTTGCTTATTAACTGCATTTTGTGATTATACAACCACTCTCAAAAAACCAAATTAAAAGCAAAGTCAAAATTAATAAAAATTACATTTGATTGCAGAATCTTTTCTAAAATAAAAAATAAACCTCATCCGCAAAAGCGCTGACACACCCATGAAATAGAAGTTCTAGCAAGTCATTTATGAAAAATAGAAATAATTTAGCAGATAACACAGATCCTTGTGGAATTCTAGATTGTACTGATAGAGGGTCACTAAGCACATTATTGATTTTTACCATTTGTTTACTTTCTATAAAGATGCTTTTAAACCAAGACAGCACGTTTCCCCTAATACCCAAGAACTCAAGTTTATATAGAAGTATTTGGTGATCGACCATATCAGAAGCTTTTTTGAAATCAATAAACAAACCAGTGTATTTTAATTTATTATTGAAATTATCATATTTTCTCTCAGTCACTGAAAGCAATGTTAATTAACATAGACATTTTGCTGTGGGAATGCAACGTTAATCTGCTTGGCCTGTTGATGTGTCCCTCTCCTGTCTCTGAAGTTGGTGAGCCAGGCGTCCCTCGACAATCGTCTCAGGAACTGAACGATGAGGAGTGGCGGTCGGTCCTTCTTGAATGATGGAATTTGATGAGCAGTGGTTATTTCTTCTTTTTCGACCTTCATTCCCAGGGCAGTCCTCCCCACATACGCGACAAGCTTCATGGCATCCTCGTTCTTCGTTACGAGGATTCCCCCGAATGATGAAAATTACATTAATACCCTAATGATCAAAATTGCATTGCAGCGGACATTTGTTCTTTGTCAAAAAATGTAAGAAAACAGTTTTTTCCGAATTTAAAACTAAGTTATTATTTGATAGGTAATCTTGCAAAGAGGTTAATGACTCTGAAACTCTCTCTTTTAGGTCACTTCTAGAGTCTCAAAAGAACAAGGTAGTGTCGTCCATATATAGTATTCATTTTGCTAAAGGGAGACTACTACTGGATCATTTATATATATTAAAAAGAGCAGATGCCCAAGAATTCTGCCCTGGGGAATACTACAGCTAGACTCCCCACAGTCAGATCGAATGCCTGCCACTTCGTCAAACTGTTCTATTAGACAAGTATGATATGAGCCACTGCAGGGGAACACCTCTCACACCGAGACCTTCTAACTTGTTGTAAAGAATATTGTGATCGACTCAATAAAATACCTTTGAGAGGTTACAGAAAACACCAAAGGCCACTTCTCGCTGGTCAAGACTACAGATAACCTCATTAGTAGAATCCACTATAGCTTGGCTTGCGGATTTACCAACTCTAAATCCGTACTGATTTGGTATAAGGATATCAAACCTTTCAAGATGGTCTAATAATCTCACATAGACAATTTTCTCTAATACCTTCGATAAAGTGCAAAGAAGAGATACTGGATGGTAACTATTCACATCACTTCTGTCACCCTTTTTAAACACGGGGATGGGCTTGGAAGTTTTGTAATTTCGGGGAACACACCACAAAATAAGGACTCATTAAAAAGGAAAAGTAACTGGTTAAGAATATAATTATAGAACTGTTTTAAAAAAAAACTAGAAATTCCATCAGTTTCAGATGATTTTTTTATTACAGTGAGAGAATGATTTGTTTCAGTTTAGATGAAGTAATTGGGAATAAAAAGAATGATTTAATTTAACTGTTTACATTGATTGTATTTGGTATGTGTGGAGAAGTTGGTTGTATAGAATATTAGAGAACCAGCTGTTAAAACAGTTAGCTACTTGGTTGGGTGTGGGAGCGGGAATCCCTAAGCATTTAATTGGAGGCACTGACAGGGGCTTCGGGGACTCCCTGTGTTTCCCTCCGCATCACATTCCATACAGTCTTTTGAACGCAACAGGAATGCAGTAACTCGTCAGAAATTCTCAACTTTTTTCTTCAGGAATAAGTATACGAAAAATCGCATGTTTATGTTTTAAAATTAACTTTAAATCAGGATAATTCGTATCTCAAACTATGATTGCAAGAAAAGAACTATGATTGTCATGTGCGGAAATTAAGACAAAAGCTTTATGGGCAGTAGTGAATAATGAAAGACAGTCAAAATCATCTCAAATTTTACGAGAACGAATAGTTCCAGGATTAGAAAATACTTTAACTTCTAAGAATTCTATTCTACAGGATTAGAAAATACTATAGCCGAATAATCGAATAAGGTATTTGTAACAGCAGCCGAAAATGCTCTTGCAGCTAATCCAAAACAGTCCCTCCCTATACTTAAATATCATAATGTTCTACCCTTGACACTGCATCCCACTATACGGGAAGAGCTAATTATGGTTATATCCTCTCTAAAAACGAAAACATCCTATGGAGTAGATGTTTCTAATTAAAAGTTCTCAACAAGGCTGAAATTGGTGAAGTTCATTCCCATCTTCAAGCAAGGTAGTACCTCTGATGCCAGCAACTACCAACCAATATCGCTGATATCGACAATTTCGAAAGTGTTTTAAAAAGTGGCATTGTTTCGACGTATTAAGCACCTTTTGGACAATAATTTACTTGCCAGTCAGCAACAGCATGGATGCATAAAGGGCCGATAAACTTGAAGATGGCAACACTACCACATCAGTTTTGTTAGACTTCAGTAAGGCATTTGATTGCCTTGACCAAAAACACCTTTTGAATAAATTGGAGGCCCTTGCAAATTATGGAACTTCAGGTAGTTTGTTTGAAAGCTATATTTCAAACAGGCAGCAAGTAGTTGATTTTAATTATACATATACTCATACAACTAGATCCAACCCTCATCTCAAGAGGGGTACCACAAGGTTCTGTCCTTAGGCCTATTCTATTTGTACTTTTTACAAATGATTTCCCTAAGTACTTAATAGAATATGCAGCCACTATTATGTATAAATATGGCACAACAATATCAATGTGTGACAAAGATGCAGAAGCCCTTGGGGTATCTTCATATATTGCACTAAATGTAGTCACACAATACTGTCATAACAATAAATTATTCTTAAATGAGACAACAACTAATCATGGGGAGAAATAAATTTACTGTAGGAGTACTACTTAATATAGATTTAGTAGAGGAAGCAAACTATCTTGGTATTGTAATTGACACAGGTCTCACGTGGAAATCTCATTTCCATTAACAAGACATTAACAGTCTTTGTAAGAACTTCAGCTCAGAATTATATGTAATACGTAGAATAACATCAATGAGTGAGTAATGCGCAAACAGCAACCATTGCATCCTATGCACTTTTTGAAACACATCTTCCTTATGGAATAGTAGTCTGTGGAAACTCTAGCTTAGCAAACAATAGAAGACCTTTTTTATTTTACAAAAGAAGTGTATCAGAATACTAGCGGGATTGCAAAGAAGAGAGAGATATAGGGTAGCTTTTGTTGAACTCTCAATTCTTAGTTTAGTTTCACTATATATCCTTGAAATAATAACATATGCTCAAGAGAAAAATTTACTCGTGGAAACCACATACACCAATATAACGCCCGCTGTGCCTCAAACTACACTTTACCACAACATCTTTCTGCCCTATTTGAAATAAAAGTCATCCTAAATGGGGGAAAATTGTTTCAACTGCCTAACGGACCACATCAAGACTAGAAAATACTTGAAGGAAACACTAAAAAACTGGCTCCTGCAACGTCCATTCTACTCCTGAGATGAATTTTTTAAGTGGAGAAAGTTTTATAACAACTCTTAATGACCATAATGACTTAAATGATTATTTTCTATTTCATATTTATATATGTGACACATCTGCTGTTCTATATGAAATAAAGTTATCTATCTATAATTTAGAATATTTTGACTATCTCACATTTCTTATTTTATTATCATAACATCATTTCCTTAAGGCCCCCCCCATTTGTCGTTTATGAAAACAAATTACAAAATGTTTGTATGTTACAAAAATAATTTAATAATTTCATTTGATGTTTTATATATTATGTGGTTGTCTATTTCTTTATGAACATATTGATACTAAATATAAGTTTATAGTAATTAACTATATTTTATAAATTTTATAACAAATGTATACAAATTAGCCAAAATTGCCTGCCATTTTAGGATAAAGTAACTGCCACTTCGAGGGTTAAGTCTAAACTTGTGGTTTGGATATTAGCAGAGGAATAAAGTATTTTGATTTTGTTAGTTTTATTTTTCCTCCCCAATGAACACATCATGAACTCGTCAACCGAGTAACAATGCTGCCCTTCAAACCAGGAGGTGTCTTAGTCGAGTTTTAAATTTGTTGAGGTCATTTATCTGTTTTAAGTCTTCAGAAAGCTTATTAATAAACTTGATGCCAGCTTCTGATGGTAGGTGTTCATATGCCGTTATTTTGTATTGCCCTGCTCGATAGTTATCTCTGCCCATAGGCGTCATTTGGGGGTGGCAACTGCCACCCCAAAAATGTGCAGCATGGTATTTTGCCACCCCAGAAATTTTACAAAAAAGTCTGTGAAACAAAAGTCTTTACAAACAATCAGAACGAATTTCTAAAGGGCGATAACTTCTTTTGATTTTCTTCAACTGAAGTAATAATAACTTCATTTTATTCTATAGAGTATACTAAACGTGTTGTTTATCAAAATGAAAATGTTTATAGTAGGTACTATGTTGAATAAAATTAAGTTATTTAAATATGAATATAAATGAATATGAGGATTCCGAAATTCATTTTAGACTGTGAATTGTGAGAACATTGTGTACTTTTCAAATGGTTTGATTTATAAATTGTGGTAAATAGCTATTAATATTTTATTTAAACCCAATAATGATAGCAATATTGTTTTTAATTAATAAGATGAAGCTCGAAAATTATATTAAAGAGTTTTACTGAACTTTATAAGAGCTATCTAATTTTATGTATTTTCTTAATGACAATAATTATGAAATCATACAATGCTCGAATGGTCATAAACACTGTTCCCAGCATCGACTATTATCAAAATGTTCTACGGGGGGTATCCCCGGACCCCTCAGGCTGAGGGGTATTCTATTGCCCACAGACTCTTCGGTGGGGCTTTTGTCCACCCCCCAGTTAAAAAAGTATGGGCGGGCGGGGGGGGGGGGAAAATGAGGGCCACTGTCTCCTGCCCTAGTTTCGTAATGGTGTACGTCTCTACCCTGGACCAAATCACACTTGAAACGGAAAGGTGAACTCCAGAATATAAAGGCAGGGGAGGATGAACAATTCAAGCTCTCTGAAGGAATTTTTAAATGACTCCCGTGAATTTAATTTTGAATGAAGTCTGACAGATTTCTTTTGCATTCTAAACACTCTTTCAAATTTGTATTTAGAGCAGCTGCCCCCATATTTGCAGAACATATGATAAATGCGGGTATATGAGGCCAAATAGGCAGTTTTCAAAATTTCCAAGGAACAAAATGTTGCAAGCTTACACCGAGCATAAACTCTGGAAGCTACCTTAGAGCAAATATAATCGATGTGGTGGTCACAGGTCAGATAAAGATGTATCCCAAGGACCTTGGCAGATTCTGTCTTCCAGAGAAGCATCATCAGCCATTTCAACAGTTTGATAATCATGGTTCTGTTGCCAGGGGCAAAATCTGATCAG
The DNA here is from genome assembly GCA_035578905.1 of Stictocephala bisonia. Classification (NCBI taxonomy): domain Eukaryota; kingdom Metazoa; phylum Arthropoda; class Insecta; order Hemiptera; family Membracidae; genus Stictocephala; species Stictocephala bisonia. The sequence goes on from JAQJVL010004528.1 coordinate 19,756, forward strand.
ATTCGACTTGAAAGAATTAGTTTTCAAGTTAATTTTAGAAAAATACTAATGCATGAGTTTACCTCCGTAAATGCTTGGACTTCAAGGTCATTATTGGTTTTTGATCTGATACAGAGAGTCATGTCGGTCAGATATTGATTCATCCATTCCCATTTTTGGATTGATGAGTTCAACCTGTTGACATAAATGAGGAAAAGGAACGGACCAAGAATTCATCTCTGAGAGACACCATAGGTCATTTTACTTTTTCTTGACAGAGTAATCGCAACCTGCACACATTGGTTCCTGTCACTAAGGTAGAATGAAATCCATTTGTGTGGTAAACCGCGAACAACACTTTTTCACATATGGTGCAGCAGTGTTGCATGATGCACACAGTAAAATTCTTTAGAGATAGTCAATATTTCCAGGTGTTAACTTTCTGTTTATGTTGATGGGATAGGATTTGAATTTTGGACTGCATCTAGTAAACATAGTTTAATACAGAGACCGAGACGTCTGGTATATTTGTGATTAAGTTGTCAATGGCTTTACTTGATGTGGCAGTAACTCGTGTCAGTGAGTTCACAGACCATACCAAGCCAAAACAGGTGAGTACGTCACGTAGTCGCTGAGTGAGGGGGTCAGTGTAGTCTAAAACATCTACATTAAAGTTACCAGTGATAATTCATTCTTTTGATCCTTGAACTCTTCATTTCTTCTATAAATTAGATATCATGCTAATATGTAAATGTACAATCTCAACCAGCTCTTGAGTAAATACATACATTTTGAATCCACAATCTCTCTATGGTAACTAACCATAGAGAGTTACATTAAAGTCACCAGTGATAATGAACTTCAACGATTTTGAATTAAAAAATGTTAACAAATATTAAAACTTACCAAAGAAGTTGTTGATGCATCAATTTGGTGATAGGTACAGACCAATAATAATGATTTTCCCAAAGGTATTCATATGAACGATTCCACCCACTTCTAAGTCTAGATCACAACTGTAATCAACTCTGAAGGGATGGAACTGTAATTGAGATTTGATAAAAATTGCCACACCGCCCCCTTTAAAATTTGTATGGTGAAATATGTTGACCAATTCATAATTTTCAATTCTAAACAGAGTTCTATGTCAAGTGTGAAACCATGTTCAGAAACAATGAATACATCAGGTTGCACCTTATCAGTCATGACTGCAACTTCTTCAACTTTGTTGGTGGTTGACTGTGCATTTTGGTGAACAATGGAGAAATTTTTATAATTTTGAATTTTGTTGTTGTGGAAATGTTGAGAAAATTTATGAGTTTCTAATGCTAATATACTCACCTTGTCTGTACTCTTTTTCGTAAATGGGAGACATTAAAGATATGATTTCTGGCAACATTAGGGTCTTGTATCTACAGCCGAAGGTCATACCTAGATTATCATATGAATTAAATACTAGATTAATTCTGCCACTTAAAGTGGTAATGATTTTAAAAACCTTTAGTTTTTAATTCTGATCAGTTTTGTTTTATAGTTAACAATGTACAAACAAACATTTAGGTATTGATGCATTTTACAAACTGAATGTTAGCAACCTTTTATGAATATGTATGACTCCATTAAATAAAATTGCTAAATATACTGAACAAAAATAATTTCTATAGTAATTTTCATTTTTAACTTCATATCTGCAGCTATGTCTCTTGCATGATTTGTATGGTTGGAGGTGAATCATTTCTGCAGTTCTATGCTTAAAATGAAACAAATGTCACTAACTTTTGTATGGAGCAATAATGGTAGAGCACAATTCCTGGTTTAAGAAGTGACTTGAGATCAGTAACAAAATATTCATAATTCAATGAACATTCAATTGATTGTTAGTCTGTGGATTTTAATAATATTCTTTTAAATTAAAATTTAACAGTTATTGTTAGTTTCAACAAAATAACACAGACAATCAAAAAGTAATTTGTATAAAGTGACTTAGGTCCACTTCAGTTCTTAAAAAAACTGGACATACTGTGGGCGCACGACGAGAGAAGACTTGGAGTGGGCCTCAAATCATCCGCATAATTTGAGGAGTATCACGATAATGAAGGCGCTTTCACAAAAAGGCAAACTTTTATTTACTAAATACTACAGTAAATGCGTAAAACTACTAATGTTTATCATTAACCCTCCTGGCGTTACTTGTCAAAAATTTGACCGCAAGTGCGGCGCTGTGAATGATACCTGCCGATTCCACGACATCAAGAAATCGTTCAGAAACTATAATATTAACTCGGTTATTTTTCGTAATAATACATCGTAATTAGTATGAATCGATAGAGGAGATTCTACTTTACATCGCAAGTCTTTGGGTTTCCTCTATTCCTTTGTGAAACAAAAAAGTACAGCTGATTTATACTACACAGTTGTTGTGTTGATAATCTGTCATTGTTTGCAGTTGATAGTGAAATGGTCTGCCGTGTTATTGTTTTCGTTTTGACGATATTTATTGTGTTTTAATGCAAAATGGATGACGATTTACGTGATGGAGGGAGAGGGGGATAGAGGGAGAGTGAGGGAGGGAGGGGAGAGGGCAGGGAGAGGGGGGAGGGTACGTGAAGCATCTTTAAAAATAATATAGGCCAGGACTCAGGGCTCATATCATCATGCGGCTACAGTAGAGTTTTACTTGTACTGGTATCATAGATGTAGATGCGCTAAATATGTAGTAATCAGTTATTAGAGGCCATACAAATATTTCCAGATTTATTAATGATAAATAACGAGTGGTTGTATTATAGAAGTGCCACCTCCCACGAGAAGAACATCTCTTTATCTCTCCACCAGGATTGTAAGGACTGCCAAGTTTGGTAAGATATCCGTTGACTGTTCCAGGAGCTTGTGTGTGTTTGCCAGACTGTTGGCGTTTGCTGAGAGGACATGGTGGTGCTTTACGTTGATTACTGATTGTACTTTTTCACTTCCATCTACCTATATGGCATAATTTTTGTTTTCACTCAGTGTATCATGTGATTGCCTAATTATAAGGGTAGTTTTTTAATTAGCATAATATGTGTTGGTACATATATAGTACAAGTAAACGTCACACAACACAAATTTATTACAATATAAGCACAAAATGCACAAATATATTACAACACAAGTACAAAAGCGCGAAATTTCGGTGAACCATGCTCACCTTTTGTGAATACCTCTGGTCTGAGGAAGGTGAGCATGGTTCACCGAAATCGATCACCATAATATTCGTGCATTTTGTACTTGTGTTGTAATATATTTGTACATTTTGTGCTTATATTGTAATATATTTGTGTTGTGTGACGTTTACTTGTACTTTAGTTATAAGGGTAGAGTCCAGTTAAATGTATGTTATCAATAAGAATAAAATACCAAGTGCTAAAATACCAGATTGCTAAGTAACTAACAACATCTCTGATATGGTTTATTTCACTAAGATATACCCTGATGTAGTAATTAATTGTACAGACAACTTTCTCTATAGTAATAAATGGCATGTTATAGTTTTGTGAAACGTTTAAGTATCCTATACAGTACAATTAATTTTTTTAAATAGGTTTTTTCATGTTTTACATTAATTCCTTATAGTTTGACATTTTCATACTTCAACACCCATAGTCCACAAAGTGTAACTATCAAAGTTTTAGGGTATAAAGCTAAAATCTGTTCAAATGTTAAATTCAATATAATTGCTAAATAATTTTTTGTTTTTTGAAATTACACTCAACTCCCGATTAACCGCGATAAAGTAGGGTTAAGGCTTCCCGGATACGTAAAATCGCGGTTAATCCGCAAAATTCTATATAAAAATAACAGGAAAGGTTATTAAAAATGCAAAAACCCTATTAAACGGTGGTAATTAACATATTTACAATGGCATTAAAACATACCTGAATGTTGATTTGTGACAGGAATCACAATGAATGTGAATAGGGCCTAGACACACATATTTGAACACAATACACACGTTAATGTAAATACAGTACAAAGAAAAGATGAACATTTACAGTACTTAGTTCCAAATCACGGCAAAACTAAGATCAAATAAAAAAAAATTTACAAAGTCACAAAATACCGTGAATTACTTTCTTTGAAAATAATCCGTAACAGTTTTCTGTTTTGAACAGAGAAACATGTCTTTTTGATTTACTTCACATGTTTCGTACACAATTTTGTCCTGCGATTTGAAGCATCTTCCTTGACTCTCACAGTACTCCAAAGCAGCTGTTCCCCACACTCGCCATGCAGCACTGTGCAACACAGTATGTTTTGTTGTTGATCACGTGACCCACCCACCGTCATCACTTTTCACTCACTCTCTCCCCGCACGACTCGGTGGACCAGTTATCCTGTTTACAATACTGCACATCTGTCAGCAGCTCATAACTCCTTGATCTTCCCGCAACACCATCCACCACTGCAGTAAATTTCTTCTTTCCGTCACACTTCCTCTCCTTCTGGCACATCTTTTATAGCCTTGCTGTGATTTTTTCAACAACAAAATCATCTCGTCGAATCCAAGAAAGTCATTGTCTTCACAAATGTCGGGCCATGATTTTTTTTTCCAAGATCCCCCCAATGTTGTGTTGTGATGTGTTTCGTTGATAGTCAGAGAGAGCGGTTTTGGTTTTTTTCCCAAACAATCGCACCTTCGTAGATGGCATCTAAGATTGTGAAGTCCCCTTTCCCAAAAGCTCTTGATGAGGTCGTTCCCATCTTCTATTCTTTTCTGAATGATAGCTGAGGCGATAGTTGCGTTTCAAAAGATGAATAAACGCCTTGGTCCTTTGGTTGTATCAAGGCCGTAACATTGGGAGCTTATATTTCACGAAGATATTTCCATCAGGTGATCTCAAATTAAGTTTGAACTAGGGTGGGAAGGGCGTTGTCCAAGAGAAGAACAGCTTTCTGAGGATTGCCATGAGCTTTCAAGTGTTTTTTTACCTCCGTACAAATGTTAGTCAAACCAAAGTTTTAAATATTTCGCAATTCATCTCAAGCAGCCATTTGATTGAAATTATCCACCGGGTAAATTATGGCCTCAGTGCCCTTAAAAGATCTAGGTTTCTTGGCTTTTCCGATCACAAGTAGGGGCAATTTTTAATGTTGTCCATTGCGTAGCGCAGTTCATAATTGTAATGCGCTCTTTGGAAGCCTTGTGTCCCGGTGTACTGTGTTCCTTTTTAAATGCTAGGTCCGGGTGGGTAGACATTTTCCAGTACAACCCGGACTCATCTGCGTTGTAAATTTGTTCCAGCAACAGTCCCTCAGTCCTCCACAATTTTTGAAATTCCGTTTTAACCGATTTAGGAGCAGCGTCAATGTCACCACTTAAGATTTCTCCCTTTCGTAGACACAAAATCCCGGATTCCGTGGTCTCAGTTTGAATCGCGTGACCAACCCGATGATGCATCAAAGTCCCCTTCCATTTCCGAGAGCTTCAAAAAAAAACTTTGCTTTCGTCTTGCAAATCGGTCCTGATACCGGAGTTCCCTGTGCGCGTTGCTGTCGAAAACCACTCCAACATGCACTGATCAAGTTCTGTCAAACGTTTTGATTTTACTTTCATGTCTTCCGATTGGCCATTCCAAAATTCAGTCCCGAGGGAACATGGCAAAGTTACGAGTTTATTTTATTTTTTAAAATATCACGCGACTGTGCTATCGCCAACATTGTACGGTTACACATCTTGTTTTAACCGTGAACCACGTTCAATAATTTGAACAATGTCCCAACTTTTGTTGGATCGACAAAACAACACGTTTACGTTTTAGAAGCGGTAGCCCTAATATGGCGCACTGTGTGTCACACTTTCACTGCGCTAGCTGATCAGGGCGTGGAAACGCGGTGAGAGATGTTGACTGTATCGGAGGGGTAAGAGGGGTGGGGTAAGAGGGAAGGGTCTATGACCTTCGAGTGAGCCTGGCTGCCGCTGGAGATATTGACTCCCCCTATCCAGCAGCTTTCCTTCCGAGAAAATGCCCTACATCTCAAAAACAATCACCTACATTTACATTTTGAAAACATTGACTTTATCGGTAATTAGGACCGCATCCGTCCTGCAATTAATTTATGTTTTTTTCCCGGAAACGTGTCCCGGTTAAGCCGCAACGCGGTTATTCCGATTACGGTTAATCGGGAGTTGAGTGTACGATTTAAATTCATAAAAATAAATTTAAATAAAAATACATTTATTTTTAATCTCCTTAGAGATCCCCTTAATTCATTTTTGTGTGTTAGTTTAAAGCACGCCATCAAACTGTGGCACATCCTCTTTAGAATTCACCGCCACAACCGGTCTGATGGTAATGGTGGCAGGATGACTACTGAAGTCAGGGAAAGGATGTAAGGGGTTTTGATTAAATTGAATACAAGCACATTGGATTCAGGATTGGATTGGATTCATACATTAACCTCGTTCGGTAATCAATTGGCTACCGGTAGGGCAAAATTAAGGGGATAACGTTTTGTGGATGAAACTCCAATTAAAACATCTACTACAATTGTATACTTGGAGCCATGCGTTGTGTGGTGGTGAAGAGAGTGATGGAAGGGCGTAGAAGAGTGGTTTTGAACGGGAAGGCCAAGTACTACAAGTTGTAGAGAACGACTTCAATCAAGCCGCTCCACGCCACGATGACCATGCTAAGTTTAATATAAGTTTGATTATTATGTAGAATCTAACTTCCCTTTTTCCATGATCATTTAATTAATTAAATCTTATCGTAACAAAGCTGGTTCTGCTGTTATAGTCAGGCTTGGATCCAGGACCTCTGTAGTATAAATTGTTGGCTTCCATTCTTAATTAAAATACTTATCGATCAGTTGGGCTACAGCATTCACCGTAAAACTATTTCAAAAGTATTTATTTTAATTTCTAATTATTAACAGAAACATAACTCCTAGTATTTTATAAAAAAAGTTAACAGTTCAACGCTATAAAGTTCTCAAAAACATGAACGAGGCGTCAGCTGCTCACTTAAAAAACAAACCTTAAAACAAGAGAAAAGCCTAAAAACAAATAGTAAATGTGTGCCTGTAGTAAATGAAACATTGATTTGAGTACCAGTCACTGTTCAAATGAATTAGAATAATGACTATTTACAAAACAAGATAAAGAATGGTACCCTATAAATCCACACAAGAGAGTAATGGACACTGTTGTCATAAACCGTTGTTTCTAGGTATCTCAAGTTCAGCTTCCACAATCTCTCTCCAGGGCTCTGTGGTAAAGTCTACTGCATCTGGTAAGGCCGTAACGGGCTGCTTCCAACGCTGCTTATGTTGTACGCTACTTTGTGTTAACATTATTGTCTCATGTTTTTTGTGCACTGAACTGACACAGCCCAAAATATTAGTCTTATAAAAATTGATTTTGATTAATAAACAATTTTGTTTTTAAGTATTGATGTTTGAAGTTTTCGAGTTGTTTTGGAGATTTTGTGTGATCAAAAGTTCAGGGATTTTGAATTGTAACAGTGCAAAAATCACTTCTTGGTGTCCATAGACAGCCTGAAAGACTGGGGTTTTTTATAAGGATATTGATATAGAGAAGTTTTTTGGATTATGTAAAATAAAAAATGAAACTTACATTTGGGCTTTGTTAGTATTTGTCTTTATAGCACCCATATGGACACTTGCCTAAACTGTCACATTCATCAGCACCAGATCTGTTGATCTAATTTCTTTTCAGTAGTTTGCCACCAATTTAGGTTGTTTTTCATTTGTTACCTTCCGTTATAAGTTGTACTTTCCAAAGTGTGTTTAACATTATTATAAAGTATTTATACTATAAAAATTATGTTTAAATAATATGTAAGCTTATCTTTTCTTCAAGAAATTATTTCTTTGTTAAAATTTGGTTTTGTGTTCTTGGTTGTGGGTTTAATTGTCCTACTCTTTTGTACATTTGATTTTATTACCTTGTTTTCTCTATGTTCATGTGTTTCTTTTTAATATTAAATTTCGTTTATTGTTGTTATTTATTAGTTTTTATATATTTTTCTTGAGGGTAGTATTAAATGTGGAAGTTTATACAGCCAATTAGACTGTGAAGTTTCTAAAACTAGGAGGTGTTTATGTACCTTAACTTTGCTGTGCATTACATTACTTGCTTACAGAAATGAAACATCATTACTTGATTTTGTTTTGTTTATGATTCCTGCCTTTCAGACAGTAACCAGAACAGTAATGAGTTTCTTCCACACTGTTATTCATTTTAATGATTCCTATTACAAAACATAATAACAAGAATACAATGTATGATGAAGTCAGTAACTAGGGTCCCTGTGGGCATGTTTTAGACTGAAAGTCAACTTAATAGTATTCCAGGAGCCAAAATAGATTGTAGTTGTTTTGGGGAGAGGTATTTAACTTTTAAGATGCATAAATCCTGGCAGGGTAACTGACTCAGACTTAAGCTCACTTGATTCAATCCCATCATGTGTATGTATTATGTGTGTATACGCACGTGCTTGTATTATGTGTGTACATGCACATGCGTGTATTATGTGTGTACATGCACTTGTGTGTATTATGTGTGTACACACACTTGCGTGTCTTAACGTTAGCTCTTGTGTATGTGTATAGTCAAAAATGAATTTTTCTGCCCTTGAGTAATTTATATCAATGAGCCATGATACACTAATTTATAATCTGATCTAAATTCATGTTATTAAATAACTTTAATTTTTGATATCCCATTACCTTATTGAATTTTACTAGAAACTTATTTTAAACTAAGAAAAACTTTAGTTCCTCAAAATTAGTATAGTGAGTGGTACAGTGAAGACAAGATACATATCAATATCTAACTTTTGTTTACATCCCATGACTTTCTAACCCTAGTATGTATTATCAAGTATATTTATGTATTATCAACTGTTTGTGATGCAGCATATTCCTGAATTTCAAAATATTTGTATTACAAAACTCTGCAAAAGTATGACATTTGTACAGGATTGTTTCAGGGAGAAGATGATAACTTTCAAAGCACAAATAGCTATGATAATTGATCTATACACTTCTAGAAAGTGCAATTATAGATATTCATAGACATTTATAGATATTTATAAATAATTATAGATATTTTCAATTAAGTATCTATAGATAGACTGTTAATAACAGATCTGCTTTAAAAATGCCATCATTACCACAAATTTTAAAGTTTAAAACTTTAATTATCTTAACATGTTTCCCATTTTATAAAACATGGTTTTTATATGTGAAGGTGTTTTTAAGCCAAAATAAAAATAAAGTTAAAATAAATAATTCTTTCTCTAGTCAACAATATTTTAACATATTTCACATTAGCATTTTTAAGTTCTTTTGGATTACATGTAATAAATAAATAACTAGAAATGTCCCTACACGTCACACTTTTTTATACATTTATACGCTATTTTGGAGTACTAATAACACTGTTGGCTACAGGACAGCCAGTGGAGGCGGAATTAGACAGTTATTATTTCTCTAATCTCAGTCAGTAGTAATGGAAGTGAGGTTATGTTTGGTCACATGTGTAGCTAAAGAGTTGTTAATTGTGTCATTGCAGTTTTTTTAATAGTGCTATTTCCTCAATTAGTTGTAATCGATGTAGAACATGTAAAATGTCACTTAATAGGTTTTGTTATGTTTGTGGACGGTTTTAAGTGAAAGTTCAAGAAAGACCTTTTATGCTTATGGGACAGCAGAGCCACAGAGCAACATTTTATTAAAAAAGAATGGCCGAAGAGAACATCCAGATGAAAAAAAAAACGTCACAAACATCCTTCTAGTTGACCCAAATCAAGTACTTCTTCCTCCACTTCATATCAAGCTGGGGCTAATAAAAAATGTTTAAGGCCATGGACAAAGAATGAAGAGGCTTTAAGCATTTGGTTGAACTTTTCCCTTAATTAAGTGAAGCCAAGCTAAAAGAGGGTATTTTTACTGGACTAGATATAAGAAAAGTGACAAGATACTGATTTTGAGGCCAAACTTAACAAAAAAGAAACTATCTGCATGGAGAGCATTTGTCAATGTGGTTCAAGGTTTTCTGGGAAATAATAAAGATGCAAATTCTAAAAATCTCGTTCAAACTCTTCTCAAAACCTACAAAGCCATGGGGTGCTGAATGTCATTAAAAATAGATTTCCTTCATTCCTATTTTCTGAAAATCTTGGTGCAGTGAGCGATGAGCAAGGAGAATGCTTGCACCAAGATATTAAAACAATTGAGACTAGATATCATGGCCGGCAAGATCCAGAAATGATGGGAGACTAATGCTGGTTTTTGAAAAAAAGAGGACTCAACACCGCATAAGAGAAAAAAAATGAACAAAGCAGATAAAAACCTTTTTCATTGTGTAATTTAGTTCTGTCTTTTTTTAATAGTAAACTATATGTGTAAAGTGTTCTTTGATAATTTTAATAATCAGTATGTGTTATGTTATTCAAAATACATACTGTTCTAAACTAAATCAGTTTCTTATTTCGTAAAAATAAAGTCCTCCTGCAAAAAAAAATTTCGTCCTAGGCTATTTTAAATGTCATATTTGAATTTTTCAGCTAAAAACCCATTAGAAATGGCAGAATGTTCCCATGCTACATAAACTTTTTTTATATATGATAATTATCATTCATATATATATATATATATATATATATATATATATATATATGTATATATATATATATATATAAAATAATATAATAATAATATATAATAATAAAATAATAATGTATAATAATATAATGAATGCATATATATTGTGCATTCAACAGTTTTCAGTACGTTTAACTAAACAAAATGTATTCTGTAAATAGTTTCCCTTACTCAAATGTATAATTTTCAAGCACAGCATTTCTATATGGGGTATGCAGGATTTTTGCCTCAACCGTAACTGTTTATTCTAAGTTAACATTTGAAAAAGATGTATGATATGTTTTACCACTGATGGTACTTAACATTGTGAATGTCAAATACATTTGCCACTCCTTAGATGTATGCAGAAATCCTTTGCTTTGATGTATCTAACTATGAACCCCAACTTGAACTGTGTTATTTTTAAAAACCATAGATAATTTTGATAAAATTCATGTTTAAAACACTATCATGAATATTAATTCAAAGATCATTCACAACAAATTGATCTCTATACTCTTAAGTTTGTAATCAGGTGAAAACAGCAAATTTAATGTTAAGCCAAAATAAAACTAACTGGTAATCGCAGACACAATGCGAACACAGTTTGAAGTTAGCTAAAAATTGCATTAAATAGGACTTTGGACACTAGATTTGAACAATTCGCTAAATTTACATCTGGCTCATTTATCTCTTGTTATATTGCTGCTGTTTGCCAACTTCCAGCTAAAACATACAATAATTACTACACATATTATAATAAATCCAACTCTTTTATGATTTTCAGTAATAAGTAAATTTTTAGTGTTTGTATTGTATATTTAGCTGGTTAAGATAATTATTTTAATGAATAGAATATACACATGTTTATCATTTTTTATTTAACACTAATTTACAAAATAATAATTGATAATGAAGCAGTATTTTATATTTAAATCTAAGTATTTTAAATTTGATTATTACCACTCATTCTATACAAGGCATAAACACTTATTTAAATGTCCCTTAAGTAATTTGACTTTGATTGAAAAGAGTTCCACTTACATGGGCATTAAATTATATAATACAAATTCCTCTCCATATAAAAAAAATCTTCCCTTTTCTAAATTTATTATTATAATAAATGAAATGTTGGCCAATAAAGCATATTATAGTATAGGAAATATGTTAAATGATACATTGGGCCTATAGAATATTGACTGTTAGGAAAATTATATTATGCTAAATTTAGAAAAAAACTATTTAGATAATGACAGTGCACCAGTTTTAATGTTATTTGATATAACAATTGTATCAAATGTTATGTGTAAATAAATGGGTTTGATTTGATATATGTAGCTAAGAAGATGAAGCCAATAATAAAACATATGTGATTTCTAATTTTAACTTATTTGGTTTATCGTACTTATTTCTGAATTTAGCAAAAAAAGCTTAATATACAGGGGAGAACCGCCATTTAAATTAAATCAAAATCAAATGTTCTTTATTTTGTAAGCATTACAAACAGAATTAAATGAGTCAATCAATAAATAAAGCATTTATAGCATAAAATCTCATCAATAATAATCAACCAAAAGAGCGATATGAGTTAACTTACAATAAATTAAAAACTCTGTCACCAACAAAATCCAGAACACTTGAAGATAAGAAAATCTCTAAGTTCTTTTTAAGATCTAATTTCAGATCGTTTTGTTATATACAATAGATACCACAAATCTGAAGGGGGTCAAACAATATTCGTGTTATCAAGCTATTTGTGATAGCGAAGCTCATGGTAGTGAGGTTAAAATGGGCAAAATTTGTAGTTTAGAGATTCACTTTCGTATGCTATACTGTAGAACAAATTTTTTATTGTATGTGTAATTAATACATCATGTACTACTGATCAAATCATTCCCACAAACAAAAATGAGAAGAGGCCCCAACACCGAGCTCTGTGGCACTACTGCACAGATTTGAGATTTTGTTGAATTAGTGCTATGCACAAAACCTTGATTGTCAACATAAGACAAGCGAACAGCATGATTTCTACCCACAATAAAGGAAGACAAACCAAGAGTGTGCAAGTCCTCTTATACCAAGGTCCTACAGCTTGAGCAGAGGACACTCATGACTGAGTATAATGCCTTAGTAAGATTGAAATATACCCCAGAACAACAATTGCCTGTGTTAAGCACCTGGACAAGTGTATGAACCATATTGCGTTGACTGTAGATTTATGTCTGGTAAAGTCAAACTGCTGTGGAGACAATAAATTGTGTTTTGCTGCAAATATTTAAAACCTTTTGGCAAATTAGCTTCTCAAAACATTTAGACAGTGTCGAAATAATCAAAGATTTGAGGAGGAAATGCTTAAATTGTTAAAAATTCTTTATGTCTTAGAATAAAACAAAACACAGATGTTGCACAAACACAAAACTGGTCAAGAGTGTAAACTGTCCATATATCAGTATGTACAGTAACACTGTACTTGTATGGGCGGGCGGGTGGGTCAGTACCACTCTACTTGTCTGGGCAGGCGGATGGGTCAGTACCACTCTACTTGTCTGGGCAGGCGGGTGGGTCAGTACCACTCTACTTTTCTGGGCAGGCGGATGGGTCAGTACCACTCTACTTGTCTGGGCAGGCGGGTGGGTCAGTACCACTCTACTTGTCTGGGCAGGCGGGTGGGTCAGTACCACTCTACTTGTCTGGGCAGGCGGGTGGGTCAGTGTCATTCTAGCCCCCTTAAATACATTGCTTTGTTTAAATGATGTCTGATGTTCTCATTTTACAAAAACGTTTTTTTGGAACGATTAATAGTAGGTTATTATTATTAATTTCCCCACAAGCGTAGTGAGTGACGGAGTGGCACGTAAAACATGCAGGGGTGTCCCCTGCCTTAGTGTATATACTATAAAGCTGGATGTATTAACTCACTCACTAACTCTAAATGTTGAGGCACTTCCTGGCGTCCTACCCTCATAAAGTGTATATTTGAATTGAAGCTCTCAGTCTCTGAAACCTTCAGGAAAATTCAGGGTGAATTCTCTTATGTAAAAAATTTAATTTTTAATTTAAGGAGAGAATTACAGTAGGTTTGGTTTTAATCTGATGATAAACTGAGATATTTGAGTCTAAAGATTTGTGAAAATCTTCAGTATTACAAAACAATGGGAAATGTCAGCAAGAAGCGTCACCTTCTTTAATTTAAAAATATTATTGTATGTTTGATTCAAAACTTTTTTAAAAATTAATAAACTTTTTTTCACAAACATTAATAAAGTGAACTAAACTTTTTTTTAAGTTAAGTTCACTTTATTAATGATCAGATATACTGTGGATGTAATAAAAGTTTGACTACTAAAGTGTTACAAGAGATATTATTCAATTTTTGCCGGAACATTTCTATACATCTGGTTCTTTCCTGTTCTCCTTCCCATCTCCACTCAAGTATGAAAAGCTTATCAAAACCATAAAAAAGCTTGTTATGCTCTCATCTTTCACCATCCAAAGAGAAAAAAATCATAAATTGAGACTTGGTCATGTTTATTTTGTTAGTATACATGTATTGAGAATAATCAAATGCATTAAATATGAAGTAATATCTGATCAATAATATTTGTAACAAAATGGAAGTATTATACTAATTATTTCTTGTTTCTCATAAGTAGGGTCATAAGGACAAGGATGATCATAGGCAAGGTCATAAGGTCAAGGATGATCATAGGCAAGGTCATAAGGTCAAGGATGATCATAGGCAAGGTCATAAGGTCAAGGATGAAAACCTTTCCCAGGTGACTAGTTTACAACAGTAGTGTGCCAGTAAGGCTCAAAGAATTATGGTAGACCCCAGGGCGTAGGGGGAGAGAGAAGAGAGAGACTGCAAAGTACCATTGGAATAATTAATTAATTTTCATTTTTCTTCACTCATACATACTTTTGATTGCAGGAGAGTCTAATGTGTATACGTTGGGCAACATTGGAGCCCACCGCATCGTTTGTACCAAGTTACCTACTGTTGGCCACACTAGGGAAGCCATGACGGCTGCTGGGAACACCACTACCAGATTGTTAGGTAAAATCTACTTTTGTGGAATCTAAACATTTATCCACAAATACACATAGTATATGTTTTGGTGGGTTTTCATTGTTAACCACCAAAAAATAATAAAAAGAAAACGGAATTAAAAGTCAGAAATAAATAAAATCTACATTATAAAGTACTTGTTTATAGTATTAAAACATTGGACTGTCACAGAGGTAAGTCCAACATTCACAATAATTAAACATCTGCTTCTCCAATTAGACAAATCCAGCTAATCTTCTAGTGTGCAGTGATTACATATGTTATTCATAGTTTGAATGTAAGCTCTTTAACCACATAACTAATAGTTTGTAATTTTCAACTTATATTTCCAGTAATTGCATGTTCTCACACCTGTGTGAAAGTGACTCGACATTGTATAGGCCAGAGGTTTACCATGCCACCTGCCTTCCCCACCTTACACCATAAAATGAATGGTACATTTTGGCATATGAAAAGAAAACAAGTATTACAATGAAAATAAAACTATTTATTTCTGCTTTTACAAGAAACATGATATAATATCAATTTTTAATTTTCTAGATAAAGTGTTATTAAAACACTGGAAAGGGAAAAAGAAGCTAGTCTGTTAGTGAAATGGATTTTCACATGTTTCATATCATAGCTTCATATCTAATTTCCATCTGGTATAGCGCCCCCTCGATTTGTCTTCATTGTAATGTATTTGCTATTACACTACAATTATGTTAGCTCTAGGAATCTGAAATGTAAAGACTGTTTGTTTAAACATTACTACTGGCTTCGGTTCATGGTTAGCTGTGTGTGTATAATCTGGGCGGGAACGTAGGACGTACAGATTTTGGAAGTGGGATGAGATAGGAGAGCCAATAGCGTCGCTTTATTAATGGTATGGCATCACTACATACTACATAGAGTTTAAACTATTAATCAAAGACATTTAATAATGAATATGGTTAGTTCGTGATAACATAATGTAACATTGTGGATACATAATATTCTTCCTTTCCAATTCTTTGAAAAATTCAAACATAATTTTAAAATTAATGATTTTAAACAATATTAAATAGGCTACTAATCACATAATAAATGAGAACTACAAAATTTATAATTTGTACTTTTTAAGTAATAAGAAATGAAACATTTTTTAAGATACAAACATAATGATTAACATGAATTAAATCTAAAAAGTATATTTACAAATTAAGTCTTTCGACAGGCTTTCTAATTCTAGAAGGGTATCTTCTACTAGTATCAACAATGGTAGAAGGAATAGGAGTCGTGATAGGTGTAAGTGGATGGGGTGAATGAGATACATTTTCAGGAGTTGTATGACGCGGGGGGTTGTGACGTTGTGGAGTGGTAGGGACTGGTTTTTTAGCTGACCTGTTGACGTTATTAGTAGATGTATGGGAATTGTTAGGAATTCTAATCTGGTTCCTTATCTCTCTGTCAATACTTTGCATATCTGGTGGAGTGACTACGTCATCATTGTGTACAGTATTACTATTCAATCTTATCAACTGATCGATATGTCTATTCCAAACAATACCGGACTTCAACATGACAGAATACATGACATTACTTAATTGTTTTACAACATTACCTTCAATCCACTTGTCTTTAGATCTATAATTTTTTATAAGAACAGTTTGATTAGGGTACAAATATCTAACTTTACTACCCCTAAAATTTTCTTTTGATTTATCTTGTTTGACTTGTACAGTTCTGTTTAAGTTTGGTTTTAGTAAATCAAGGCGTGATTAATGGACAATTAAACATTAATTTAGCTGGAGTTTCATTAGTTGTGCCATGAATGGAATTACGGTAATCAAACAAAATTATATTTAACGCAATATTAACATCGACGTTATCTTGGAAAGCACGCCTTAATTTACGTTTTGCATACTTGACAGAATTTTCTGCTTGTCCGTTTGATTGAGGATGATAAGCAGGTGAGAATATATGTCTTATACCATTTAACTGCATAAATTGTTTGAACTCTAAAGATGTGAATGGTGGGCCATTGTCACTATGCAAAAGCGACTGGGATTCCAAATCTAGCAAACAGCTCTCTTAACTTGTCTATGGCTAATTTAGCGCTTGTAGAGTTAACTTCAAAGGCTTCTAACTATTTTGTATGTGCGTCTATAATGATTAAATACATTTTACCTTTAAAAGGGCCTAGGTAATCTACGTGTAATCGTTCCCATGGCTTAGATGGATAATGCCACACATGCAATTGGCTTTTGTTAGGTTTAACACGTTCCATGAGGCAAAATGAACAACTGTTAGCAAGGGCTTCGATACTTTCATCAATGTTTGGAAACCATAAATAACTTCTAGCAACTGATTTCATTTTTACAATTCCCATATGACTTGCATGTAACTCATTTAGTACATAATTATGCATTTTACTAGGAATTACCACTTTATATCCCCACATAACAATTCCATGCTCAACTGTTAGTTCATCCTTCCTCTGGAAGTACGGTAACAACTCTTTATTTTCCTCCCCTACATGGTTTGGCCATCCATACATTATGTAGTTGTAAATTTTACTTAAAATAGGGTCATTTTGTGTTTCCTTTTTTACCTCCTCAAATGTTAAAGGAACAGAACTTTCAACAATACAATGCAAATATGTACCTTTCCATTTTGGTTCATCTATATTTACAGTGTGTTTTGTAGGCAATGGTAAGCGTGATAAAGCGTCATCATTACCATGTTTCTCAGATTTTACATATTGAATATCAAAAGTGTAACCTGACAAACATAGAGCATATCTCTGTAATCTACTGGCTGCAAACACTGGTAGACCTTTTTTCGGCCCAAAAATACTTAATAAGGGTTTATGATCTGTACATAAAATAAATTTACGGCCATACAAGTATTGGTTAAATTTTTTAACAGCATATACTATTGCTAATGTCTCTTTGTCAATTTGTGAATATTGACATTCTGCTGGGGATAGAGTGCGAGAATGATAGGCTACTGGTTTCTCTACACCATCTTTAGTAATGATACTTAACACACACCCTAGTCCAGTTGAACTTGCATCTACTGCTAATTTTACAGGTAATTCCGGATCATAATGAGCTAACACTGGTGCTTTGGTTAACACTTCTTTGACTCTATTGAATGACTTGAGACAACTTTCATTAAAGTTAAAAACAACATCTTTTTTTAATAAACTATACACAGGGCTTAAAATGGTTGACATATTTGGTATGAACTTTCCATAATAGTTAATTAAACCAATAAAAGCTTTAACTTCAGTTACATTCTTTGGGACAGGGGCATTTACAATGGCTGCTATTTTGGATTGTGACGTATGCAATCCTTCTTTATCTATACTAAATCCAAGATATTCTATTTTATCTGAAAATAACTGACACTTGTCTTTTCTTACTGTAAACCCTCTTTCTTTTAATCGATTACAAACTGCCTGTAATCTACAAAAATGAGTTTGTACATCTGGGCCACTAATTAATAAATCATCAAAAAATGCTGTTACACCCTCTAAACCTTGTAAAGTCTGTTCTATAACCTTTTGAAAAAGTCCAGGTGCAGACGAAATACCATAAGGCATTCTACAATATGAAAATAAGCCTTTGTGTGTACTTATGGTACACAGTTTTTGTGACTCTTCATTAAGTTTGAGCTGTATGCAAGCGTGGCTCAAATCAATTTTACTAAAATAAGTACCTTTTTGCAAACTAACAAACATGTCTTCTATTCTAGGAATAGGATATTTATCTACTTCTAAATACTTATTTAGTATTACTTTGAAATCACCACAGATTCTAATTTCACCATTCTTTTTTAATACTGGAACTATGGGAGTGCCCCATTCAGAACTATTTACAGGAATCAAAACATTTTCATCTGTTAATCTTTGTAATTCTTTCTCAACTTTATTTTTAAGAGAAAATGGTATGGGCCTAGGCTTAAAATATTTAGGCTTGGCCTCTTCTTTCAGAACTAGTTTTACTGCTTCACCACAGTAATTGCCTTACTTGTCTGAAAACACTTCTGGAAATTCATTAGTTAAATTATTTTTCAACTGATCAAAGTTAGTTTTACTTTTTACAACATTTACAGATTCTTTTTCTTTGAAAGATATGTCCACGCCTAAAATTTTAAGCCAATCGCGACCCATTAATGGATGCGATCCTGACCTAATTACATACAAATCAAGATTTTTTCTTTATTTTCATAACTGACTTTAACGTTTATTTTACCAACAGGTATTATTGGTTCGTTAGTGTATGAACTAAGCGTTAGATCACTTGGTAGTAATTTACGATAATTTAAATTATTTTTATACCAAGATTCACTACAAACTGTGACACTTGCTCCGGTGTGGATTTCAAAAGTAGTTGCTTTATTATCGATTAAAACATCAATTTTGATTGGGTCAACTCTGACTCTTTCTAGTTTGAATTCATTCATTTTAAATAAATTCTGTAGATCTTCTGCATAGTTAATATCGTTAACATTTTCAGAATCTAGGCCTATTTCAACTTGATTATTTACAAAATTATGTAGTTGTTTTTAAACTTATTAGGCCTATTGTTATTATTACTATGAAATGAGTTTAACTTAGGTTGCCTATTGGGCCTATAATTAGTAAATTGAGAGTTTTGCTTACTGTTATGTGGAACTCTACATACCTTGGCAATGTGATTCTTCTTACCACAATTTTGACACACTACACCAAATAATTTACACTGCTTTTTAACATGACCATGTCGGCCACAACACAAACACTGCACTGGTATTTCACTACTTTTGTGTTGGCTGCTGCTCTTCACTGTGTGTTGCTTGGCTGCCATCCTCTCTACTCTATCACCTCCGCTGCTGACTGTCTTCTCACAAGTCTCTATCACAAGCCGCATTCTTCTCTGCTGCTTCTTCTGCACAGATGATCTTCACTGCTTGGTCGTAGGTCAAGCTTGCCTTGAAGAGTAGTTTCTGTTTGGTTGACTCGCTCCTGATGCCGCTCACTAGACGATCTGTCAGGTAGTCGCTCAACGATGCTCCAAACTTGCAGTAGGACGATAGCTTCTTCAAACTGGCTATGTAGTCTGCTGACTATGCTGCTGACTCTCCATCTCTCTGGTTGCGCTGGCTGAATTTGTAACGTTCAGCTATAAATGATGGTTTTGGGTACAGATGTTCCTGGATTAGCTTCACTAGGTCACTATATCCTTTTGTTGATGGCTTGTTGGGAGTACACAGATCTCTAAGTAGGTTGTAGGTTTTGACACCAACTACAGTTAGTAAAGTGCTCACTTTCTTCTCTTCCGTTACACTATTACAGTCAACGAACAATTAAAAGCGTTCAACATATGAAGACCACGTTTCAGCACTGCTGTCAAATCCGCCGATCGAGCCGATTAATCCTGACATTGTGTTTATTTCTGAAAACAATGGATAAATCACTATGTCTTCTTCGTCAGACATCTAATAAATCAAACGAAATATCTTAGTGTCCATGTGCTCATCATCACACCTAACCTCACTTCCTCTCACCTAATTTCTCAGTTACCACTTCAAAATACAATTGAACTGTTGTATTGCACTCGCGGGTTTTTTTCCTCTCATCGCCACTTTGTAATGTATTTGCTATTACACTACAATTATGTTAGGTCTAGGAATCTGAAATGAAAAGACTGTTTGTTTAAAAATTACTACTGGCTACGGTTCATGGTTAGCTGTGTGTGTATAATCTGGGCGAGAACGTAGGACGTACGGATTTTGGAAGTGGCATGAGATAGGACAGCCAGTAGCGTCGCTTTAAATGGTATGGGATCACTACATACTACATAGAGTTTAAACTATTTATCAAAGACATTTAATAATGAATATGGTTAGTTAGTGATAACATAATGTAACATTGTGGATACATAACATTCATGCACCTCAGAGTTTGGGAATCTCTGGTATAGATGAAAGTTGATTTTACCTATGACAGTCGTTGGGTCTGATTCCAGAAACTTGTTCTATCAAACATATCCCAAGTTGAGACAAGGCTGCTTTTAGATGAGGATTCATTTGAAATCGATTGGGAAGCTAGTCAAAGAGGTGTTTTACTGGATTTGAGTCATCTATAACATTTTGTGATATCTTATAAGATGAGGAGATTCATTGTAGATTAGATTTTTTACTTATAAAGCAGTGCATCTTTTCGTCGAATTTCAGGAGGAGCTATTTTGCATAGTACAGGAAGCCATAGTACAGGAAGTGTAATGAGGGAACTGCTGATAGTTCTTATTGACCTATTAGGTTGAACATCGATCTCTCCGTCATACATGTCTACATTAATCGATATGGGAGATCAATATTTTTTTAGCTGTGGAGTAATCTAGGAACAAAGCTGAGTACGCAGTATTTGTGCATTGTCTCCACAAGATGATCCAGCAAGTTGCTGCACAGTGTTAGTTCCAGTTTTCACTTTAGCTGCTGTTTTATGTGACTTTCAAATCTGTAATTATTCCCAAATAATGTGGATGTTGTGTTTCAGCCTAATACCATAGAAACATATATTTAGTTTTGGTTTAGCTAGTCTTTTACTTAGATAAAGCAAGCAAGCTGTTCCGTACTTAGTATAAGTTATTGTACATATAGTTAGTTGTAATTCATAATTCAGTAATTTAATAGTTTGTTCCTCTTATTTGTATTTATATAATCTCTTAAGCATAAATTGTTATTCCCATACTCATAATATATTCACCTGTTACTGTATTGAAATTTAAATAATATTACTGGCCTCTATGCACATGCCCTTGCCAAAAGTCAAATATCAGGTGACATTGTCTAACGCTTGTATCCGGTGGTGTGAACCCCGTCAACACGCTTCACTCGTATACCTAAAATTAACTTCCCAGTTGAACTCATGATGCTATGCAGAACGGTTCGCTTGGCGTCGCGACTGCCGTGACCTCTCTTATAGTGACCTCTCTTTTGGTTTCATTAGTCAGTGATCGTGTTTTTTCGTCTCAATCTCTCTACCCTCAATCTGCTCCGCATTTGGTTCGGGGCGGACTCTATTCAGTGATGTGTTGTGCTCAAAACTGACCGCTGGACAACATCGACACCCCAGGCCTGGTGGATCCATCTCTACGGTCATCTCAACTCTCATCTTCTCAGTTCTTCGCTCCAAGATATGTACTATCTCCTCTAAAAGGTACAGTTGTTTCCTTTTTCATTACTTTCTACTTATAAAACGCATCTCTGGAAGCTAAGAAAAGGCGCGTTAGAATGCTTTTTAATCGCTCTAAGGTGGCCAATTGTCGCGAAGAGTATCGTTTAGCTCTTAACGACTACAATTCATCCATTCGTGATGCCAAGAAGGCTTCATGGCAAACCTTTTGTAGGGGCATTGACTCCATCAAAGAGGCAGCCAGAATCCAGAAAATCTTGGCTAGCGAACCTATCAACCCCATGGGCAGTCTTAGAACCAGCTCAGGGGAATTGACAACTTTACCTGGTGAAACGCTCAAGCTCCTTCTGGAGTGTCACTTCCCAGGGAATCTCGTTGACGATGCTCTGGAAGTCTCTGGCCCTCGAGAGACTAGCCCTATACCTAGGGCAACTCGAGAGGACTGGAGGCAAGCTAGACGTATAGTCACCGTTTCCAAAGTTAAATGGGCAATCGACAAGTTCAGCCCATTTAAATCCCCAGGAGGCGATGGCGTCTTTCCTGCATTGTTGCAGAAGGGCCCACCGAACCTCCACTTTCTACTTTGTGAAATCTTCAGGGCGAGCCTTGCCTTCGGGTATATTCCTCAGTCCTGGAGGGTTAGCAAAGTAGTTTTTATTCCTAAGCGGGGTCGTGGCGACTACACAAACGCCAAATCCTTTAGGCCAATTAGTCTTTCCTCGTTTCTGGTGAAGACCATGGAGAGACTCGTAGAATTTCACATTCGAGAAGGGGCGCTTAAAGACTCCCCTTTACATCGAAATCAACATGCGTATCTCCCGGGGAAGTCTTGTGAGTCTGCCCTCCATTGTTTGGTCAGTCACCTTGAACATTCCCTGGAGAACAAAGAAATTGCTCTAGGAGCCTTTTTTGATATTGAGGGGGCATTCAACAACACCTCATATCAGTCAATTATTCGTGCGCTGGGACAACGTGGTGTAGAGCCTACCATCTGTAGGTGGGTCGACCACATGTTACGGGGCAGAAGAATTCAATCAACCCTTCTAAGTGAGGTGGTGGAGATTTCTGCGAGCCGAGGCTCTTGACTCCTGGAAGGTCTCGTCTGGTCTAGTCTGGGAATGTGTGGAGTCCCTCAGCATCCTGGGTTCAAGAAATCAGGTCTTGCTGAAATGGATCCCAGGACATAGGGGATTAGAAGGCAATGAGCAGGCCGATGCCTTGGCTATGGAGGGTGCTCTCAAGCCCTTCATTGGTCCGGAGCCGACCTGCGGCGTTTCGATTGCAGCTGCCAAAACAGCAATCAAAAACTGGGTCAGCGCCAGACATCTGGAAAGATGGCGGCGGTTCCCAGTGCAAAGACTCGGCAAGGTTCTTGTCAGGAATCCCTCCCAGAAGTTGACTAAGTCACTTCTTGGGTTGAGTAAACCGCACGTTAAGCTGGTGGTGGGACTCATCACCGGTCACGGCAAATTCCGGAGGCATCTAAGAACGGTGGGACTCTTTACGGAGGATCCCATCTGTCGCCTCTGTGGGGAGGACGAAGAGTCGGCAGAACACATTGTCCTGGAGTGTGAGGCCCTTGGTGCCAGAAGAAGAGCACTTTTTGAAGGCTCACCTCTGGGACAGTTGGAAATTACTAATCTAGTGAAGAAGCTCCTTGACTTGGTCAAGGATTGCCAGCTTTACGACGATTAGGCACCGGGATTGGCACAAAAAGCCTTAGGCTTCGTTTCAAGGGTTGGCTGGACCAACTATATATCCCCACATTAACTAACTAACTAAACGCATCTCCTTGTGATCGTTCGTGGTAACGTCTTTTGTAGTGTTTCCTCTACTAACGTGGATGTTAGTTGGTCCTCCGAAAAGGCAATAAGCTTTAAAAATCTCTCAAATCACCCTCAATACTAAATATTGGTCAACACCGTTCCGTATATTTTATTAGTTCTATGGTTAAACAGTAACTTTAGTGAAACAAAGGAATACCACGTGCGTTCATTTTCAATCATTCATGTGCGTTATAATTATTATTTATTGTTTATCTCATTTAACTTTGTTCAAAGTGAATATTTTGTGACTCTGAAGATATTTAAATTTGTGTGAAAACAGATTTTTGTGGATACAATGTGGTTATGTTTTGTTTGAAAGCACGTGATTAGAAGTGCATTCCGGAAATAAGGTTATCGTACCACCATTGCAAACTTGCTACGTCATAACCGGTTTCACACCACCCCATATTGCAGTCACATTTGTACTCAATCAGCTGTCAGTTGAAATAAAGTAGCAGACGAAACTGTCAACATAACTGTCATCAAAAAGTAAACAAAAATATTCAACACTTTAATTCATTGTTTACTCATGCAATTGTACATTGTTTAATAGTATA
>JAQJVL010004529.1:0-43981 GCA_035578905.1 Stictocephala bisonia
AGTTATCAAGATTATGATTATACATACGTGTGTATATATATATATATATATACACGTATGTATATTATGTATATACGTATATATATGTATATATATATATATATACACGTATATATATTTACGTATGTATTCCAGGGTTTCATGGGCTTGACATTCATCCACAACTTCATCTTTTGATCCGTCAGCCCAATGTATTTTATTTTTTCACAGAGTCAAATAGAACAGCATCATAGTAGATGAGATTGACCTAAGAGTTCCACATCGTACATGTAGCAGAAGCAGAGCGCTATAACAGGATACGTGATACTGTAGTTAGATATCAAGGCATTGCCAATAGTTATACTGACGATTTATATTTTTTTATATTTCCAGTTATATTAAGTGACTTGTCAAGATGGCTTAAAAAATTGGCAAGATAAAATCCCTGTTCGCTTTTAACTGTTTTAAATTTTTTTATTTTAAACCCAGTGATATCAGGCTGGGAAGGTTTTTATTTCAACATTGACATTTGTAGTCTTGTATCTGCAAATTTTTTTGAAAATCTGAAAATTATAAGTGGGAGTGTCATGAAATCTTGTGAAGAGGATAGTGTATTTTTAATTAAATATTTGTTCATGCTAATTTGCATTAAAAAAAATCAAATCTGTTTCTGTGTATAAGGCTCATAAAATAAAAATAAGATATTAACTTTCTTAATTTAAAACATGATAACAATATTTAATATTTTTGTCATGTAAATCTAACTTATACCAATAAAATATATGTGTACCAATAGAGCTGTTATAATTAATTTTAGTAATAAATGGGTTTTTTGATCATTTTACTTAGATTTGATATATTCTATACTATCAATTTTAGTGATATGTTATAATTGCTTATGAATTTAATACGTCATAAACATTTTTATTGCTCCTCTTATTTTTCTATTCTCCAAATTTTCTAATTTCCTTGCTCCTATTACTTGTTTACATTGTTATACAATAACTTGTACTTCAGATTGTACTCGTTCATGTTTGTTCTTATTTTTAATATTATTTTTCATGTTATCATTTTAATATATTTATTGTACATTACCATCAATGTAGAGTGTAATTACTTTCCTATGATTTCCTCTTAGTTTGATTCGTCATATTCACTGAACATGTTAAGAAAATAATTTTCACAAGGTGCTTAAGATCATGTAACAGAATCAGTTATTGTATGGATTTTCCCTACATAGAGTAATTAATTGTAATTTGTAAAAAATTAATGAATTGAGAATATTAAACAAAGTAACTTATACAAAGTAGATTTATGTTTGTAATCTGAAGAATTTTGCAAAATGAAGAGGTAGTATCCGTATCTTCCAGAGGATCCTTTGTTGTTGCTCCACCTTGTAGGTTATTAATAAAATTTCCTTTTGGAGGTCTTCCGCGTTTACCTTAAGCCCCTTTGTGGAACTTGTAGAGGAGCTCTGCTATATATGCCAAGACGCTCTGCTACAGGCCTCTTTGTGGAACTCGGCATACAGCCTCGCGTGGAAAAGTTCGGCCTGCTGCATTACTAAGGCACTCTGCTACAGTCCCATTTGTCGATCTTGCAACACATCTTACTGGCGTCCCCCAAGGGTCCATATTGGGACCAATTTTATTTTTGATTTTTATTAATGACATCCCCAGCAGTGTGAACCATGCCAACTTATGTCTATATGCGGATGACACCGCTTTACTAGTATCTAATCAAAATCATTCAGCAGCAGAAATAGATGCTTTTTTAAATGGTAGTGCTTTGTTGTGGTGGTTTACAAGTAACCAACTTGTTGCCAATGCACAAAAGACTAAAGTGGTTAGGTTCCAGATCCGTTATTTGACTCTAACCTATATCACAATTTCATTATAGGTGACTCAGAGATAGCGCCGAGTTCAGAGGTTGAATTTCTAGGGTTGGTAATTGACAGCAAGCTTGTTTTCTCAAGCCACAATTTAATTATAGTGCCTCAGAGATAGCGCCGAGTTCAGGGGTTAAATTCCTAGGGTTGATAATTGACAGCAAGCTTGTTTTCTCAAGCCACATTGCCTTGGAGTCTAGCAAAATTAGCAAGGGACTATTCACTCTACGAAGACTAGCTTGCTTTACAGATAGGCGGGTCCTGCTATCAGCGTACTATGGGTATGTATACCCCCACTTGTCTTATGCGGTGGCAATCTGGGGAGCTCAAAGTTTAAGTAATCTACACATTTTTAGATTACAAAAGAAATCCTTACGCATCATTTGTGGCCTCTCTACTAGGGAATCCTGTAGAAACATCTTCCGCATGAACAATTTGTTAACATTCACATCGATCTATATTTTAGAATCAGTCACCTTTTTAAAAAGAAATTTTCATTTCTTTACTAACTCTGAATTATATAAAATACACTCTTACTCACTTCGAAATTATGACTATTAAGATATTCCACATCACCAAACATCTTTTTTTCAGAAACAAGTCCAGTTTAATTGCATTAAACTGTACAATGCCCTGCCTCCGTATTTAAAGTCAATTGCCGATTTAAACAAATTCAAAAAAAACCTTAAAAGCATTCTTGATACAGGGTGAATACTATTACATCCTAGACGTTTTATGTAAATGACTTGATTTGTTCCCTGTATGCATTGTATTACTAAGACTTGTTGTGTAAACTATGTTTTGTTGACTATTACCTATGACAATGTTTGTTTTTTGGTAAATAAAGATCTAAATCTGAACACTATGGCACCTAGAAAAGAAGATGGTAGGTATCACGTGTATCTCCTATGGCGTCACAAGTGCTAAATGCCAAAAATGAACCCAAAATTACTATTCTAATTCCCGTAATTACAATTCCAGCTGACAAGTGATAAATAACCTGCTTACTATTTAGCTGAATGCTTCTATGCAATTGGTAGATTTAGTTACCAGTATTTAGTAGATAAACAAATCAGCTGATTTCGTCCTTGTCACGTCACAATCTACTGCGCAGCCTCGTTGTGATTCACGGGAAGACTAAAAGCCTCTGGGGCAGAAATAAGAATTTTGTCCGGTGTGGCTTGTTTTAAATTATAAGATAACCCGCCATTGGATTATGAACATGTAAAATTTTACCTAATGAGCGATCATGTAGATATTTTCCAGGTGATAAAAAGTTGCAAATTGGTAAGTAGATTTTTAATAGATAAAATTAATAAAAATATACTACTATAAAACATTGCAAATTTTTTACAGTAGTCTCAATTGCAGATCTCAGCCTTCGGTTTCATGTGGAACCTGAAGCTTTGGCTAACATGTTCAGTGTGCGTGTCTCAGATCCGAGATGGAGAGGTGGGGCCAGGTGCTCGCGTCTCAGATCTGAAACTGCCTGCAATGCCACACACAATGCTTCAGTGAAAGCCTAATATTTTAGAAGTACCAAGTTTTTTAAGCAGTGAATGTGTTAATGACCTCAATCTTGCGATTTGGCATTGCCAGTAGTATCCAGTAGAACTCGTACTTTGGTTTTTGTGGAAACATGAGCCTACAGCCTAGCATAAGAATCTTGGCCTTTCAAGTGGGCTTTGCCCAAAGCCTCAATTGTGAATATAGGCCCTCAGTCTTGAAGGTAAGCTTTGCCTACAGTCTTCTGGGTGATTATCTGGTTTTCATAAATAGACTGGCGGTTGTTAAATAGATGCCTTGCGAATACTGGGCATAAATCTATGACGGGAAATCAATATTTGTACATTTAGACACAGTAATTGGTACTGTCTTTTAAATTTGGCTTTATTTTCAATTTGATTAATTTCTTGTATTTTTCCTACTTTGCTGGCTATTTTTTTATTTTTTTTATGGACAAGAAAAAACATACAATTTAAAAATGTATTATGCTAAAAAGATAAAATGTTGTTTTGTGATTATTATATGATTTTATAATATAAGCACATGAGAAAAAAATATTAAAAATAGTGTTTAATTGCTCCACAGTTGACAACACCTCATCCACCTACCTCAAATGTGACTGTGTATCTAGTTGTTTATAGTCCAAATAAAATAACTTTGGCACTGGTGGAACGACCATGCGCCACTGGTCTGAAATGACAAATCTCTGAGTTTTAATTTGCTGTCAAACTTAAAATAAGTAAGCAACAATTTTCAAACTAATTTTATAGTGTCTACCATGTTATATTCTTTAAGAAAAAAATATGCTGGAGATTTTGCTCAAACTAATTGGCTTTTTATTTTGATATTTGTGGCTAAGAACATGTTTTTATGAGTGAAATTGTGCTTGAGTCGTCTTTAACCTGTCACTATAGCGAGAATAATAATAATAAAATAAATTCTTGTGGATGGATGACATTTTGATTCATTGTGATTAATTTGGTATAAGTATCATTTAATAATTAATTCAAACAGGTTAATGAGAAATTAATTTTTCGTGTGAATCCTTGCAAATTCGGTAACAACAAACGCTATACAAAATTTCTTTGAACAAACATTAACTGTGTTATTTATGTATTATTAAAATAATACTATGGCACTAATAAAAAATGCAGAAAAATAATGAAGAGTTGATGAAGAAACTCCATAATTTGTTTACATCGAGGCTGTGTTGTACGCGTAAGGTATACTCTGCTCAAGAGAAAGTGTAGACCGGATGTTCAGCCCAAGCGTAAAATAATATCAACAAATAATAGATCGGCGATATTTCCAGATAAGAAACGTTTCTCCAGTAAGAAATAAGGTCTGAGTTAGTTGTGTTCAGTTCTTTATCAATTTAACAGTGCTTGGTCAGTATTGTACCGGGTCTTTTGACCGGTACATTTCGTTTTTTTCGTCGTTGGCTGCCGGGCTGCCTGAGATTCGCTTTTGCCCGGCGATTCGCGTACTTTGGTGGCCGTTGGCTCAGTTCCGTTTCGTTCCGTGTTCCAGCAGCTTCGGTCAGGTTGGCCTGTCTGTTCAGTTGTCTTGTGCTGCCTGCAGAAATAGACATGTTCGGCTAAGGCACACTAAAACGTAAGTGTTCATTTTGTAAGTTTTAATATCTAATCATCCTTTTGGTGAAAATACTTTTGTTTAATTGAAAATATTAATCGGGCTTAGTTGTATTTTCAGGGTTTTGTTAGATTTGTATTTTCTTTGTCTAGTTTTGTTAACCTAGGTTTGAGCCATGTGCTCCATGTTACTTTTTACCGTTATTTACCGTTAATGCTTTTTATATCTGCCTTTATTGTCAATAGTAGTTCTGTATAATGTTTTATTGAGCCTTTTTACAGTTGTAGTTACCGATTTACCATATTTTTGTTACTTGACAATAACCTAGCCTATCTTTAGTTTGATTTTCATGTTATAACATATTGCTCCTGTATCCATAGCCTAGTATTCAGTTTGTCATTTTTTTGTTCCGTATACGTAATTTATTCTTTGGTAATTTGTTAACTTGTAATTGGTTTTAAATCTGAGTTTGCCAACATAATTATTCATAGCCTAAAGTTAATCTTTCACTGTCTTGTTTGCTCTTCATGGCCAGTTTTGTTAAATCATGCACCCTTATATTTAGTTGTTATGTGTAATATTTTTGTTGTTGTGGCTGGACTGTTTTTAATGTGCTGTGGTTGCCTTGCAGTCCAGGGTCCTTGAGTAGGACGTTTCACCCTCAGCCTGCCGTCCGGGGATTGCCGACCATTCTGCACTGCTAGCCTGGCCTGAGGACCATGTTGGAGACTGGAGGCGCCCGCTACCCGCTCTACATCTTTGTGGTATAAGTCTCCTGTCCTCAGGTCAGTGTATTCCATCTTGTTTTCCCGGCGGCTGAGCTGGGGGTTGCTAATGTGAAATATAGAAAAAAAACAAAGAAGAAAAAAAAATGTGGAACTTTATGTGGCCTAGGCCTGAGCTTCTAAACTTGGACAGTGATTTTAAGCAACACAGCCATTGGGGACTTATTTTTTTTTTTATTAAAGGGAAAAGAAAACGTGAAATACCAAGAACTTTTAATGTTAATATTTATTGTTATTTAGTTTAATTAGTTTATTTTCTTGTTACATTTGTTTAGATTTTTATATTTGTTAGGTCCCCATTGTTAAATCCTGTTATTATTTATTTATATGCTTAGGCCTAGTTATTGTTATTTATTTTTTGTTAAGTGTATTAGGGGGGTTTTGAAGTGACTTTTTACTCGAACGGTACCGTGTTATATATTTTTTTTTAAATTGTTTAACTTTTAAACTCACCAAAAGGGGATTATGGTTCTTTTGCTTAACTTCTAATTCGGAGCTGCCCAGGGATTCCGGCTTACTCCCTGGCCCGGTGGAATTATGGGATGTGGGCCAAATTGCCGGCTTAATTGGTGATACCAAAAATTTTATAATTCTTCACTTTTAATTTGTTCTTTAATTTGGCTTACGTTTTGGGGTGTCTCTGGCTAGGCTGCAGATAGGCCATGTAGTTGTTAATTGTTAATTTTGGTATTTGTTGAGTTTGTTGTTTTGTAGCTTTTGTGTATTATCGGGTTAATTTTAGTGTGTTTGTTATTTATTTAAGTACGAATTAATATTGTGGCCTTCTGCCGTTTTGAGTAATTAATATTTTTTTTTTGTTTTCATGATAATAAAAATTAGTTTTGCTCAGCTGCCGAGTGTTATTTTGACCCTCCAACTGCCACCCGTGATCCCATCGCTTTACTCGTTTTGAGCCATCCCCCCAGTTGGCACGCTTTCCAGCTTTGGTGGGGGGGGGGATGGGTCTCAATTGGTAGCAGAGCATGGTTGCCTAAAAAAAAAAAAAAATTTATTCTCTCTTGGTTGTTGACGGTGGGTGTTTGCCAGTTAGTAGGCCATGGTTGGCCGACCTACCGTCAAGGTGTCTTGGTATTAAAAAAAAAAAAAAAAGAAAAAAAAAGAAAACAAATAAATAATTATTTAAAACCAAAAAACAATTAAAAACCCAAATAAATAATTTAACTTATAAAAAAAAAAAAAAAAAAAAAAAAAAAAAAACCTAGGCAATCCGCTTGGTTACTTTGTTGAATGGGTTTCATGGGTGGATGGGAGTGGTCGGCAGTGGCTCGGTAGGCTGAGGGTTTATTTCGTCTTGGACCCTGGAGTTGTCGTTTTTTTGTGTATATTGTTGAGAATTGTTGCGTTAGAGATGGCCTATCTGCAGAATGTTGCGCTCCTAGTCAAGGAGGAATTAATTTTTGAGTTGAGGTCGCGGGGTGTGACTCCGGAGGGGGATGTTTTGAATCTCCGGAGGTTGCTGCGGGAGCAGTTGTCCGCGGGTACGGCGGTGGATTGGTCTGATCTACTGGAGGTTGGTGATGAGTTGTCTGTTTGTAAACGTAAGGTGGAAGATTGGGAAGGGGTTTTGGAAGATCTGCAGTTTGAACTTCCAGTGGGTCGTGACCGGGCCTGCCGCCTTGCACGTTTGGGGCATCTGCTTGCCCGTTTAAGGCTGGTCAACCGGGCAACGGGGTTGGAAAAATCGGACAGGGCGTGGATCTTGGAGAGTTTGTCTAGGCTGGATGAGATTTTTCAGGCACTCTCCGGTTCCACGACTCCTACGGGTCTGGGTCGGCGGCCTACTTTTGCGCTTTCGCCCAACGTGTCGAGGCCGCAGGCTGAGACAACGGCTCTCACTGTGCCTGAGGTTCCTTCTGAGCCTGCAGGCGTTTCTGTTGAGGTTGCTTGTGGTTCGGCTCCAGCTGCCGTTCCTTCGGCTTCTTTGGGTTCACCTGCTCTTCTGCAGCTGAGCTACCACAAGCTACCTAACCCTCTCACGCCCATGATCCAGAATCTCCCTGTGATCGATGGGATGGATCCTGAGGAGCTTCTTAAGTTTCTGGTGGCCTTTCTCAGACTTAGTGAGATGCCCGGCATGCAGGCTGGGGACTTGCTTCGTCTGATTTTCCCTTATTGCAGAGGTCCCGTTGGGGAGTTGCTGAGTTCTGTCTTGGCCAGTGATGCCTCGGTGGACTCGTTCCATCGAGAGTTACTTTCGTCGTTTCTTCCCATTCGACTCAGGGAGAGGATGGTCATGGACAGATTTTATCAGTCGCAGGGTAGGGGCGAGTCTCTGGCAGCCTATGTCTCTTCAGTCAAGGAAGCTCGGCAAGCGTTGCGCCTCACACTTTCTGAAGCTGACACCGTTCGTGTCATCCTGGATGGCATTTCTCCCGAAGAACGGTGTAGGCTAGTTTTTGCTGGTGTTCCTTCGACTTTTCGGGAGCTGCATCAGCTGTGCATTGTTTCGCGCAGCGTGCAGTTCTCAGACCAGCAAGGGAGGGATTCTGAGAGTCATCGTGCTCTCCCCACCCGTCGACCGGCTATGTCTTTAGGTGTGAGTCAGCCAGTGGGGGGTCGTGGTTCTCGGCCTCCTGTTGTGTGTTTTGCTTGTGGCCAGCCTGGTCACATTCGTCGTGACTGTCCACGTGCTCGAGGTCGTGGGGCGGGAAACGCTCAGCGCGGGGGGTTGCCTCCACAGTAGCTCCCCGCGTTGTTGCGAGTGACCGTGGCCATTTGCCTTTGGGATTTTTCGGGCCTTGCTGGCAGGGCTTCCCTGGGACTTAGTGCGGTCACCTCGGTGTGTCCTGGCGTTTTTGTATCTTTTGGTGGTACGGTGTGTCGAGCCCTTCTTGATTCTGGTTCGGCATGCAGTATCATCAGCCTTTCTCTTTTTGAGTCCCTTGACGCCTTAGGACTTGTCAGGCACACCGAGCCCTCTTCTATTACTTGCTGGACGGCATCCCAAACTCCTCTACCTATTAGTAGTGTAGAAATGGGGGTTGAAGCGCAACCTTGAACTTTGGACTGTCACGTGATCACCACGTGCTTATCACGTGATCACCACGTGCTCACCACGTGATCACCACCACGTGTTGACCTTGAGGTCAAGTTTACTATTGTTTACTACTGGCCACGTGGTGACCTTGAAGGTCAAGTTTACTACGAGCACGTGGACCCCCCGCGACGACGTTGTCGTAGGTCAGTGTTGTGTGACGTCATGCCGTTTTCGCGCTCTTCTGACGTCACGGCGTATTTATTAAATTAATTGTATTTATTTAATGCTGTGGCAAAAAGTGTCGGTGGCCGGTGCCGGGATCGATCTGAGAACCTTTCGTTTGTGAGACGAAGTCGATACCACTGCGGCACAGTGACACACCCGAGAGGTTAACGTAAGTAGCGGCAGAAGAACGTGTGTGTGTGGCTTCGTTCGCTTCGCTCGCGTTATACTATATGAAATGTATTTTTAATTCGTATTTAATATAGTATTAATTTGTTCAGATGTGAAAAAAAAGTCTGTTGATTTGTCGTCTGCTCCTCAGCTGATGTGGTGCCATATGAAATGTACCAACTGTTTTTTCGCAGTGTTACCAACTCGCACGATTAATTGGCAAAAAATATATGTCAGTGCTACCAACTCACACGATTTATTACAATATACTATAATTGTATTTAATATAGTATTCTATTACTATCCCCCACCACTTTTTCAATACAGGGTTATATAAATGTATTGTTCAGATACTATCGCCCACAGATACAATGTGTGCAAACTTGCTGGTGGTCATGTTTGAGCTGAGATTTGCAAAACCTAGCTGGAGTCCAGAAGCTGAAGAAAAACTTCAAAGAATGGCTGAACTGGTCGAGGATGTAGAAAATATAAAATTTAAGAGAGACCGTACAGAGACAGCTGCTTGTAGTTCTGATTGTAGCGTTTGCAACAAAGTTAGAAATTACGAATACTCATTTATTAAATTGTTTGAAAGCATCGGTCCTAAAGAGTGTGGGGAAGAACTCTACAACAGACTAATGACCAAGCTTAAAGGAGTTGAAGAATCACAAGTTTAAAGATTCTGAGCAAGGATATCGCTTGACCCTAGTGTCAGGCGTTGCATTATACTATAGTAAATACGTATATGATTTGTTGTTCTAGCTTTGCTCAGACCGAGTTGTTAGTCGTTCGTTATACTTACACCATGGCACACCGTGCTCCTGCTCAGGGTCAATCAAATCAAGATCAAAACAACAGTCGACGTCCGATAACCGATCCAACAATAACAGCTTATCAAACATATTACGAGAGAATATTTAGAGAAGGAAGAAAACCTGAACAAAGCAAATTTATTTCTTCTAGTACGTGGACAATTGGTGACACTAGATGGTATAGGAATCAAACTCATGTCGGACATAGAGGTGAACATGTGAAAGATCCAAATGTATCATCAACAACATTGCCAAGAACAAGAAACAGAACGTCTGATTTAGTAGAATATTGGTCAAGACGTTTGGCGGGGGATACTTAAAGATATGTTACAGTTGTCAGACACGTGTTCAATTGACGTCATTTTACTGGTATAAATACATCAAGATTTCAAGGCTGAATCAGTATTCGTGAGTTGTTTGTGTACAAATTGTGATGAAGAAGAGAAGATCTCGGTTTGTCAGAAAAAAGCGGAATACGTACTTAGAAGATCATATACGAACATTACCATTAGAATTAAAATATAATATTTTAGTAAATTTACCATTTTACAAAGTGCGTTTCATTGAAGATGATTATTTTTGGTATTTATATTGTAAAAAGAATAATGTGAAGTGGTATCCTTCTAAAAAAACATGGAAAGATGCATACTATGTATACTACCGTGATTTTACACGGAAAGAAATGTGGAATTCTATGTTAAATGAATTGAGACATGGTTATCCTGATATTTCTGACTTAATTGATGAAGAATTTTTGAAACTATTTTTAAACTATAAATAGTAATTGGGTTGTGTATAATGGATCAGTTCATTAGTTGACTTCGACCGTTAAGGTGTTCAGCAGGTATGGAGTATGCTTATAGTAAGACTTTAATATTAACTAATAATTTAAAAGTAATACTCAGTAATTGGCAAACAAATACAAATATTTTTATTGTAAAAAAAAATAGTGATAATAAACCTGATAGTTTTGTTCATTTTAATTATGATGATTGGACAGAATTCAAAAAAGGAATGGATTATAAATATAGTAAAACTTTTATGCTTACACATTAGGTACTTAATTTATTCAATTAGATCTTGGCTGATTTTTAAAAAAAGATTAAATTATCAATATTCTAATTTTAATCTGTTTTCGTACAGATATGGAGTTCATTTTGGACTTTCAAGGATTTAAAAACCAAGACAACAAGTTTATTGTAAAGGAGTTGGCTGTCATATCCACCGATGAGCAAGTCTATGAACTACAACTGTTTCAACCACCTTGCCACTTTAACAAGTTACCAGAAAATGTTCAAAAGCAAGTTGTGTGGTTGGAGAAGTACTTTCATGGACTCTATTGGGGTTCTGGGTTTAGAGAATATAATCAACTAAAAGATGTACTTGAAGGTTGTAATATTTCTGGTAATGTGTATGTTAAAGGATATGAGAAGAAACAATTTGTAACTGACCTTTTGTCAGAGTTTAAAGTTAATGTAATTAATTTAGAAGATTTAGGATGTCCTAGTTTAAGTGTTATTAGAAATCAAACTCAGACTAGTGCTATGAAAAAATGTACTTTCAATCATGATCCTTTAAACTGTGCATATATTAATGTTCATTTACTACTTCAATGGATTAAACTTGAGAAATTAGTTGAGGATAGGCTAAAAACTGTAAATCTCGCTATTGGAGAATGCTATCGTAGAGGATATAAAAATTTACAACCTGAATTGATAAAATATTTACCGAAAAGTTTTATAATTAATCATACCGAAGATTTAGAATTGATATATGATAGACTTCCCGTCAGTTTTAGGAATGATCCAGATATATTGAAAAATTTAAGATGTACGGATCATTTCCATTTTGGGCTTAAACCTTTTCAAGACACATTTGATGGACCTAACCCGAAAAGGAAGAATTGTTATTTTTGTACACCCCCACCACAGCCACAGTCTAAATTAAACTGATCATTACGGTCTTGACCATTGTGAGTTGAACAGTCAGCATGAGTCTTACTTGTTGTTGTGCTAATAGTAGTAGTAGTAGTGGTGATAGTAATAGTGAAGACGAGGTATGTTGTTCTATTTTTAATTGTACAAAGAAAGACTTGATCAAATCTGGATTCTACTGTACTAAACTTTATGATAAAATTGTATGTTGTGGTTGTGGTTGGCAATCTGGTGATGTCAAGTTAACTATAGAACATATAAACTTTTTACATAAGCTAGAAAATCCTGACTGTTCAATGTCTAAAAATATGTCTGGAGACTTTTGTAACTATAGTAGATATAAAAAATCTGTTAAGAACACCGAGTACCTTATGTCGCTAACATACTTCAGATGGCCAAAGATGTATCCTAACATTCAAGATATGATAGATGCAGGCTTCTACTATACTGGTGATGGAGACGCTGTCAAATGTATTGAATGCGGTGTCGTTCTAGAAGATTGGACTCCGGAGGACAAACCGAAAGAAGAACATTTAAAAGCATCACCTTTTTGTGAACTCATTAAAATGTAAATATATATATATGTTTGTATCTTAACATTTGTTTCATTTTGCTATCACCTATTCACCTGGTAACAATGAACAATGTACGAGCAGGTATTGCAAAAGAATTACATAGACAAGCAAGACGTCACTATCCTACACGTCATGTAGAACTTAAAGGAATCAACGACTTATATCAAGCAGATTTAGTCGAAATGATTCCTTTTTCAAAATCTAACAAAGGTTTTAAATATATTATGACTGTAATTAATTGTTTTAGTAAATTTGCTTTTGCAATACCAATAAAGTCAAAAAGTGCTAATGATATAGTAATCGCACTTGAACCTATATTGAAAAAACATTCTATGAAAAATTTACAAACAGATCAAGGTACAGAATGGTTTAATTCTAAGGTTAAGTTCTTGTTAAATAAATATAATATCAATCATTATTTTACTTTTTCTGATAAAAAAGCTTCAATTGTTGAAAGATTCAATCGTACTTTGAAAAGTAACATGTGGAGACACTTTAGTCAGCAGGGTAATTACAAGTGGTTAGAGTTACTGCCAAAATTATTGAAAACCTATAATAATACCATTCATCGAACTATTGGTGTTAAGCCTGTTCAGGTTAATATTGGAAATGAACAAGAAATATTATTACACATAGTTAATAATAGAAAGAAATACAATAGTCATTCTAAATTTGATACTGGTGATCGAGTTAGAATAAGTAGATTAACTAAACAATTCAATAAAGGTTATTGGCCTAGGTGGAGTAATGAGATTTACACAGTATGGAAAATACAGCCAACTAGACCAGTTACATATGTACTAAAAGACGACAAAGGTGATGTAATAAAAGGTGGATTTTATCAAGAAGAGTTAAGTAAAACACGTTTTGGTGATACTTACTTGATTGAAAAAATTATTAAGAGAAAAGGAGATAGATTATTAGTGCGTTGGCTGGGTTTTGATAAATCACATGACTCCTGGATTGATAAAAAGGATTTACGATAGTAATGAAGTTTCTTAAACAGTCTGTAACACTGCCAATCGTTAATTTAGACATGTTAGTTGATAAGAAGACAGAGAAGAGTATGAAAAGACACGGACATTTATTACCAAACACAATCAGATGTTTAATAGTGGGTCCATCAAATTGTGGGAAAACCAATTTACTTTTAAACTTATTATTCTCACCCAAAGGTTTGTTTTTTAACAATGTATACATTTTTTCAAAATCACTGTATCAAAAGAAGTATACATTCCTCGAGTGTGTACTGTCAAATTTAGACGGAATAGGATATCATCCTTATTCAGACAACGATGAAGTACCTCATCCAAGTGAGATTGAGGCAAATTCTGTAATGATATTTGATGATATCGCTTGTGGCAAACAGAATAATATTAAAAACTATTTTTCGATGGGACGTCATAACAATATTGACACTTTTTACGTGTGTCAAACTTACAGTTTTATACCCAAACAGTTGGTTAGAGACAATGCGAATCTTTTAGTTATATTTAAACAAGATGATCGCAATTTGAATCACATTTATCAAGACCATGTCAGTCCTGATATGAGTTTTAGTCAGTTCAAGCATATGTGTTCAAAGATTTGGGATATGTCAAAAAATGGATTTGTTGTAATAGACAAGGATAGTGATATAAACAAAGGTCGGTATCGTAGAGGATTTGATATCTTTGTAAAATTATAAATGTGGTAGTGGGGGTAATTTAACGTCTCGTATTTTTTCTTTCAATCATTTATATTGTACTCATCATCCGAGTTAGACACATAATGTCTTCCTCTTCTACATTTTCTATTGACGAGGTTCTAGCCGATAAAAGTAAAGAGGAGGTTATAAAGGAAATTACTCAAATAAGGAAAAATATTAAGCAAAAACATAGATCTATGAAGAGGGAAATGTTGGATAGTGAAGAGATGTGGGAAAAACAGCTAAAGCCCATTGCTGAGCCACTTAAAAAGATTATGGAAGAAGGAGAAAAGTTACAACAGCAACAAACAAGTTAAAGAAGAAGAAACAACAGAACAAGGAATCAATAAACTTAAAAGAAAAGGTCAGTTAGAGGATTTTGAAACGCCTGTAAAACGTTACATACGTGCACCTCCACAAGGAGTGAAAAGAAAACAACGTCTGCATGAGGAAAATACAGAAGATACGCTTCCGACTTCAAAACGCTTCGCTATACCCGGTTTCAACATGGATCAACAAGATGGTGAAAATGCTGATAATGATGATGATATTATGGAACCGGATTCAAGTCCACAACAACAACATGAGGAAGAAGATATGATGGTTGAAGAAACGTACGTTTCACCGGCTGTGGTATCGGGTAAAGACCTGTTGAAAACACCTCAAGGAAAAAATTTAGCTAGGGAATACGTACTACGTGAGTTTAAGGGAAGACTAGCGAAAGAGTACTTTTTAAAATTACTTAAAGGTGGTAAAGAAGTAGATCATAATTATGGTATAAGAGTCGAAGGTGATCAATGGATGATTGGTGATAAGCCATTAGAAATCGATATAGATGATTTTATAATAAATGGTAAAAGATATGAGGGTACACGTGGTTTATACGAACTTTTATTTATGAATATACCTAATCCTTATGTGTACAGTGAAGAAGATCTCGATAGCTACGCTATGATTCTCAGAGATACCAATGCTCACAAGATAAACTATTCACCTAGAGGGAAAGTGAAGTCTAACAGGGGGAATAAGTATAAAAACATCATATCTTTAATTGCTACACGAGAAAATGAATTAACAAATGAAATGAGCACATATTCTGATTTGGTGCAACAAACGGTGAGTGGAAGTGGCATTGTCTTGACTGATGCCAAACCAAACTTCATATATTATGATGATCCCAACGAACTGGTCGACCGCCTGAGGATTTTGAATGCTTCGGAAGATATTGGTCACACTGGACATCAGAATGAAATAAACTCTATAATTGAAGAATTAAAGGAACTTGATGAGAAATGTGTTAAATTAACTGGTAAAAGTATTGTAGATTGAGGTAATAAATAAAATAATATTCCATTTTTATTGTATAATTTTATTTTCACCAACTACTACTTACAGTTTAGTTATTTCTAGCAATTTTTGTTTTTGGATCTATGAAAAATGGTTTGACAATTGTCATGTCTATCCAGTCTTCTTTCTTTAATGTTCTGATTGGGTCACCACTTGGAGCCAATAATCTATATAGTTCATATAAAATATTACTAATTGATCTAACCAAATAGTTTAGCGTAACACCATCTTGCATATGAATAGGGTCGGCCACATTAGTTAGTCTTTTATTCACAAAGTCCCACGAAGTCGAATCGGACTTGAGTGTTTTACTGAAGAAGTACTTTAAATTGATAACATCGTTCATGTTTATTGGATCACTGACATTCACCAATCGCTTGTTTTTAAAATTCCAATAAGTTTCAGTCATGGGTGGACACATTGTGTCTACATACAATCTATTTGCGACGTCTCGAGATTTTTTCGGATCTGACACATTGCTAATTGTATGATTTCTTGCATTAATTTCTGTATTATCAAATGTCACACAGCGGTCTTTGATAAACTTATAGTTCACAGCATCGGTCGAATTAGTCGGATCACCTACATGACAAACTGTTGATCCTTTAGCATCGTACTTTTTATCATCATTTAGTTTTAAACATTTATTAAATGACGATTTATGTCGTTTTAAATTTACAGCGTCTCCATCATCTTCGGGTTCCATTACATTACGCAACCTTTTGCGACGAATGTCATAATCACCTTCCTTAGTTAATTCAAACCCGATTCCTTTAGGCCCTCTAAGACCTTTGTTACTGCTACTACTAACATTTTGACGTCCAAACTTATCGACGCTCATGATTATACTGACACTATAAAACTGACGTACACGATGAACAGACGTGTTAGTTCTTATCGTGGCTGCAGGACTGATAAGTACATTAGGGAGTGTTGCTGGTAGTGTCATTAATAGAGCTATAGATATATTACCCACAGAACTACATTTACCAGGTTATCAGTGGTGTGGTCCTGGTACTAACGTAAAACAGAGATTAGCCAGAGGTGATAGAGGAATTAATAAATTAGATTCAGCTTGTAAAGATCACGACATCGCATACGATAAGTATAAGGACAGTGAGCGAAGATCAACAGCTGATAGAATATTGGCTGAACGAGCTTGGGAAAGAGTGAGGTCATCAGATTCTAGTTTAGGTGAAAAGGCTGCTGCTTGGTTAGTTACAAACGTAATGAAAGCTAAAAGTAAATTAGGTAGCGGCTGTGATAACAGAAAACGTCGACGTAAGAGTAAAAAGCCTCGAAGGAAACAACAACCTAACAATAGAAAAAAAAAGACAGTCAATAAACAAAAAGAAGGGTAAGGGTTTGTACCTAAAACCGTACAGAGGATCTGGATCAGTTAAAAAAAACTAATATACTCATCACCACTCATAGACAGTATACCAAATGTTCCGCTAACAAATAAAGATATAATCAAATATGCGAAACTATTGAAAATACCATATTTTAGAGGTGTATTTATGAGAGATTTACTTCCATCAAGTATTAACGAAAAGGAATCTGGTGTTGTAAATCTAGACAGTATTACAGGATGGGGTACGCATTGGGTATGTTACTATAAGCGTGATTTTGACATTGAATATTTTGATAGTTTCGGTAATCTGAGACCACCGTTAGAACTTCAGAGGTATTTTAACAGCGGACCATATCGAGTGGTGATTAGATATAATTACTTTCCTAAACAAGAATTTAATACTGTAAATTGTGGTCATTTGTGTTTAGACTTTCTCGCAAGACGGAGATGATTTGTATTACAGGTAGAAGTTCAAGCCTCAAGTGTACACTTTTTCCAGCTATGGATCTTTCATCGTCAGACGAATGGGAGATGGGTTTTATAGACCTCATGACTTACAATTCAATTCCTAATATTGAAGAGAATGTAAATAATAAACTGTACATCGGCAAAGATATAGAAATAAGTATAGCTACTGGCGCTTATGAAATAGATGATATAAATAATTTTGTGATTGAGGAATTAAAGGTGAAGTCTCCTACAACGCATTTTAAACTCGAGGCTAACAACAATACACTAAAAAGTCACTTAAGTTGTTCACTAGAGATCGATTTCACCAAAGAGAACACCATTGCATCCTTATTAGGATTTGAAAAGGGTGTGAAATTAGAAGCGAATAAAGTGCACAAGTCGCCTAATCAAGTGTCCATTAATAAAGTAGACATCATACGAATCACATGTAATTTAGTCCGAGGGTCTTATAGAGACGGGATTGAAGGTCACGTACTACACGAATTCTATCCAACTGTAGCGCCGGGATTTAAAATTGTAGAAATCCCAAATACAGTTAAATATCTACCAATAAACAAGCAATTGAGTTTGAACGAATTTTATATTAATTTAGAAGATCAATTTGGTAATTTAATTAATTTTAGAGAAGAATATATCAATATAAGAGTAGATATTAGACCGAGAAGAAAATAATGGGTTTAGTGTTTCCCGCCGCTACTGTATCGAATAAAGAGAAAAATAAAACATTGACCACAAAAAGAGAATCTAGTGTCAGTCGTGAACAAGCCGTTAAACAGTTAACATTACGGAACAAAATATACCTACGTACAGAAGTATCCTCTTTCAAGAGTAAAGATGAATAATATTTTAGATATAGGAACAAATCCTAGTTTCGATAGTTCTATCATTGATATTGAATGGCATTCTCATAATCCGTATACGTCAAATTCTTACAAAACAAGTGATGAGATACGGATACCTGTTCATCAGCAAGATCTTTACACATTACCTAGTAAAAGCTATCTACTTTTGGAAGGTAAACTAGTCAAGACAGGTACACCGCCAACTGATGACACCACAACTCAATTAGTTAGTAATGCTATGGCATTTCTGTTCGATGAAATCAGATACGAACTGTGTGGAACTGAAATTGATAGAGTAAAAAACGTAGGTATTTCTACAACAATAAAGAATTTACTTACCTCTAGACCAGGAGACAAGTACTGGATGCAGAACGCATGTTGGCAAAACGAAACCATGGGTGTGATGGTTGATAGAACATCATTTTCGTTTTGTGTTCCACTTAAATTACTACTCGGTTTTGCCGAGGATTATAATCATATTTTACTGAATGTAAAACAAGAACTAGTCCTGTTACGTTCATCTAATGATAAAAATGTTGTGCTTCAACCAGCTGCATCTCTATTTGACTTTCAAATTCAACTTAATAAAGTTGTTTGGAAAATGCCCTATGTTCGAGTTGATGATGAAGTGAAATTATCTCTTCTACGTTTGACTGAAAGAGATCAGCCCATATCTATACCATTCAGAAGATGGCAGTTACATGAGTATCCATCATTACCAATTACAAAGTTTCTAACTTGGACAGTCAAAACATCATCCATGATGGAGAAGCCAAGATATGTAATAATAGGTTTTCAAACTGATCGTAAAGACAAAGCAAATAAGAATGCTTCGCATTTTGATTTTTGTAATTTGGATAATATAAAACTGTACTTGAACAGCAAGTACTATCCATATGATAATTTAAATGGAAATAAATCAATTTTATATGATATGTATTCAAGATTTCAATCATCATATTACATAGGTGGTGATGATCAACCTTGTTTGGATATAATGACTTTTCAAGAGAAGACACCTTTAATAGTAATTGATTGTTCAAAACAAGTTGAGACTTTAAAAACTGGATCATTGGATGTTCGCATCGAGATTCAAACAACTGCCGATATACCAAAGGATACAACGGCGTATTGTCTGATCATTCATGATGCATTAATCCAATATACACCATTGTCTGGCATTGTAAAAAAGATTATTTAAAAAATAAATTCATTAATACATAACGCTTATTTTATTATGTACCATGTCTAAAGGTAACAATGAGGTTAGATATAATAATGAAATCATATCAGATATATAAATGATTTTATTGTAACAGTAATTACAAACATGTAAAATCAATGAAGTTAACATCATAACAATATTTACAAACTTAATTTATACAACATATAACATTAATAATCATCATCATCATCACTATTACTATCATCATCATCACTGTCATCAATTGTATTACATTTATAGTGCCCATAAGCAAGAGTATCAACACCATTTTTAAGAATGACTCGCTTATCATCTTTATTGCTGAGTGCAATTTTGTTACATGTTATGGTTTCAATTACATGTTTTTTTGATCTAAAAAGTTTAATCTTTTTTCTAATAGTAATATCATTAAGCAAACAGTTTTTGTAATCTGAAAATAAAATATCATTACTAACAACACTTTTAGTAATGCCTTTAGCTTTTTTCTGTACCGTTGGTTCTTTTTTACCCTCAATACTCTTGCTTAAGGGTGCTATGTTTTTAAAACAGTACAATTTTGGTCTTAAACCTATAAATTC
Organism: Stictocephala bisonia; assembly: GCA_035578905.1. Taxonomy (NCBI): domain Eukaryota; kingdom Metazoa; phylum Arthropoda; class Insecta; order Hemiptera; family Membracidae; genus Stictocephala; species Stictocephala bisonia. Next base: position 19,947 of record JAQJVL010004529.1, read on the forward strand.
AACAATGACAATGCTATTACACTCATCTTTAAATTTTCCCAACACCTTTTTGTTAACAGGGCTATAACACATATGATCAGTAGGGTAATCAGAAGTATCGAAATACTTCATAAACTCTGAGTCATTTTTTAAATCTTGATAAAAGTCATCGGTATAGATTTGGTAAAAAAATGCATCAGTATCCATATAGAGAGTACTTATTTTAGACCCATATTTAGGCAGCATTATATCATAGTGAAATTCATACATTACAGTTTTACTTAGTTCTAAAACAGAAAATCCAATGTATATAGGCTTATCAAAGTAAATTGTTTCCTTAGCGCACTGAACAGCGCTTAAAGATTCATCGTAAATAATTCTATCCAAAAATGTTGGTTTGTTAATTAGTCTGTTAAGCCTTCTTTCTGATGAAACTAATTCTAAATGCATACGTTTTCTTATGTTTTCAATTGTCTTACCAAACATACTATTATTCAATAATTTATAAAAATCTTTTTCAAAGTCATTTTGTGCTTTTTTACGTTTTTCTGTGTTCAAATCAATATACCCTTTTAACCAACAGGACTGTTCAAATTGAAGAATACGATGAATCTTTTTCAATACAAGACCATGTTGTAATGCCTGTTTCAAATTTACATAATGGCAAATATATTTTAATTTAGGATGAAGAGTTGTAAGAAGTTTCTTTTGTTTGGATTGTGGTGGACATTCACTCTCGGGTAAGAAAGGGAGATCATTATGTTTGTCATGAAGTGAAACTGGATAATCTACATCTACTTCTAAAAAATAACCAATGTTTGAATCATTTGGTACAGTCAATACATTAAATGTATCTAGATTACCTAACGGTAACGATTTAACCTACACTTAAAATTACCTAACGGCATAGGTAAGGTCATAGCTAGACCATATAGATTATTACAGTCAAGATACATAAGATAAGAATGCTCTTGATCAGTTTTATAACTATCACCCATGTAAGGGTTGTTCGCTGTAGCATTACGTTTAATGCATGAAGTTATACCACCTCTGATTCCATTTTCTATAAATATATACTTATCATAATCATTTAATAATTCAAGTTCTATATTGGTATACTTAAGCATTGCATCAAATGTAAAACTAGGTAATGTTAAATAATGAGCACAATCCAATTCGTAACTACTAAGACATAAATCTCTAAAATTTTCAAACACATCGCAAAGTAGTAAAACATCAAGTTTCAAATATAAGTCACTGTATTCACCTAGAGTCCTTACATTGAAATGGTTCCAAACATCGAGTGCGTGTTTATAATCTTCATCACTGATATCGCTGTTTAGTAAGGTGTTTTTAAAATCTTTCTTTTGAGGAAGCTGAGTTTCATCTAATTTCGCCCATGAAGATGTATACTCATAAGGATATACACCTTTACGGGTTACCAATGGTAAGTCACAGTCATCGAAAAACAATCGAATGTGATTAAATTTGTCATTTGGTAAATTTTTTACAAGTGAAGCCAGATTGGAATTCATTATTTTATAAGTATCAATAAAACGAATGTTCAAGCCACTCGATGTTTGTTTACCAAATGTTATATATTTTTCCGTAGAATTTGGAATAACACTAATACGTCTTTGATCAAAACCGAGTTGTCTTACAATGAAATGAGAGTCATAGTTTGCACTGCCATGAATAAACACTGGAATATTAGTTTGTTCCCGTCTTCTAAGATTGCATGTGTTACACAGAACAGCTCTGAATCGGCCTGTTAAATGGCAATGGTCTCTATGACGAAGAATAGTGGATGTGAACAATCTCTGACACATTTCACAGTTATTTGTTGTTTGTACCTTTCTCTCTTCTTCAGACGTAAGTGGTATCATGGGAAAATCATTGTCTTTTATAGCGTTGCCTATTGTATTTACTAAATCTACTATGTGAGCCATAAACAACTTGGCGGCATCTTGACCTCTATATAAGTACGGATCTCTAGGCAACACAGTTTTTATGCAGTCTGCTAAATCTACACTATGTACAACGTACGTACAAAAGCTCATAGGTTCGTGAATATTATTAACAAAAGTATGTTTCGATGTTTGTTCATTTACAGGTTTTAGTAAGGATTCAAAATCTGCATATATCACAACTGGTAATTTAAACATGTTTTGTACATTCTTAAATTTTAATAATACTGGTTCTCCATATTCATCAGGCATTTCAGCTCGAACAGGTTTATTCTGGCCACACATCTTTTTATGTTGGATCAGTTTTTCATTATTTTTTGAATCTTGAAACTTTGATAAACACCTTTTACAAAATTCTGCTTTTGTTTCATACTTAGTGATTTGAGATCTGACTAATTTACTGAAATTGGAAATATAGCAGTAATGACTAATGCCTTCATCATTTGATAGCATAAGCAGATCGATATGAGTTTGTTTTTCAATATCACAAATTCTCAAAGGAAATATTTCATCTCTTTCATCTAACCCATATACATTTACACTAATATGTTGATTATTCTTTTCAAATTTAGATATTTGTCTTAAAGGCGTTGGGAAATCAATTCCATCAAAATTATATTTGTTACAAAGAGCATCGTACCGATAGTCGATTCTGTGTTTGTTTCGACCTTTAATAAAATGACATAATATAGCCCATTTAAAACAGTAAACATCAATATTTTCAGGATTCACAACAGCTTTTTTATTTAAGATTCTTTGAGGTAAGGGCAAAAATGAACTTCCTCCTAATGGACGATACCTGTTTATACGTATCATAATGCCATCGACACGTAAAAGACTCCATCCACTACCTCTTCCCTCGTATTCAGCTTCCTCTTTACAAATTTTAATAAATAAATCATGTAAGATATGATTCAAGTCAGTATCTGAGAAAACAGCTGTGTTTTTTGTTTTAAATGCTCTATCCTGAATTTCTCTGGTTTGTTGTTTAATATATGTGCTTTCAACTAATATATTGAATTTAATACCATTCAGAACTGCAATTTGATTTTGAATTAATTGTGCCATTTGGGCTTTGTACATTGATAATAATAAACAAACATCCTTGACCGATGTAGATTCATTTTTTAGAAAATAGGTTTTTAAATTTCCTCTAAATGCTTTTTCTATTTCAACAAACTCACCCTGTATCGATGTTGTTTCCAAACGAGCCTTTTTCCTCTTAAAATTGTATAAACCGATATTTTCCTCATCACTATCGTCATCAGCATCATCTTCATCACCATTATGTGTTGCGTGTGATGTACTGGGTAAGTCATCTACTTCCATCAAATCATTCTGCAATTTACGTTTTAAAATTGGTCTATTGCTGTCCATCTGAAAAAAAACTACTCTAATAAATATTCAGAATAAATGAAGTTGTTCATATATATATAAAACAAATGACTAATAGTATTCACACTTTAACGTGAAAACTTTGCTCTTTTCCTTGAGGGTTTATCGTCACTGTCCTCGTATTCAGTTTTCTTTACATCTTTGATTTTTAAAATTCTCTTTGCTTGATCAGTCCATATCTCATTTAATGATTTGAAAGAGGGGTCTTGTTCATCATCCACTAAGAAAACAGCTTTTTTCCAAACTTTAGTCCAGTGTCTATCCTGACTAACGCCTCTCAAATCATCACAATCTGTAATCTCGATTTTAACCAAAAACCTTCCTTCCTCTCCAGGAGTAGTACACTTTCTCATTACTTCCTCATTTCTAATTGAGATAATTTGGCTGATGAGCTGAGAGGTTTTAGTTTTTTTACCAAAGCCTTGTCCTAATAAATTAAAAACGTCCTCTTCGTTTACTTTTGTTTGAGATTGCTCATAAGATTTCTGATTATTTAAAAATTTTTTTACAATATCATGCAATTTTGAAACAGAATCTATGCTATACCTATATGTACTGTATGCTTCTAGAATATGTTCAGCATAACCAATCAGCTCATCATATTCCCTTTCTAAATCATTAATTCTACTAAACTTGTGTTGGGATAGATCATTGGTTTGGGCAATTGCAACACCTGACTCTATTGCGTTGGATACTAATTTAAGATTTAAATATAGGTTAGTCAATTCAGAATTTATACATTCGGCAACGTCTTTACTAATAGAATAAAAGGTTTTTTCCCACAAAGTGACCGAATTCAATCCCAATAATAGTAACATTTCAACAACCCCTTTTAGAGTATACTTCGTTTCAGGTGTTTTATTTATACTCCCTGTTTTATTGTTGACTTTAGATTTGTTCTGTCTTCCTTTTTGTGGAGGTGGTTGTTTCAACGCTTCCTGAGATGTAGAGGGAAATGATGACAAATCGTTAGATGATAGTAAAGTCTCTAGATCGGTATTCTCCATTTCTATAAAGAGAAATAAAAAAAAAAAAATAAATAAATAGTTTGAATACCATGTATGTAATGATAAACTAAAATGTCTATGAACCAGTAGACCCAAAACCTCCATCTCCACGTTCTGTTTTACTGTTTAATTCTTTTAACTCGATTAATTCTGGCATATGTATCTTTTCACATATTAACTGTGCAATCCTGTCCCCTGGTTTAATTTTAAAATCTTCAGATGAATGATTGAATAAAAGTACACACAGATTACCTGTGTAATCTGAGTCTACAACACCTGCACCTACGTCAATAAAATATTTATAAGCTAATCCTGAACGAGGAGCTATTCTTCCATATGTACCCTCAGGTAAAGTAATTACTAAATCTGTTTTTATAAGTACTTTATCGTGAGCAGGTACAACATAATCATATGGACTTTTTAAATCGTATCCAGCTGAATATTTTGTGGCTTTAGTAGGAGCATACGCCTTATCACTCAATTTATAATATCCTAATGTAACAGACATTTTATTAATTTAATTACTTACTTTAAACTAAATGTACAAGCAGCTGGTTGAAGTATGAAGTTGAAAGATGAAACTCTGGTGTTGAAGGTCGGACTGGAGTGTAAAGCGACAACAAAGTTTGAGACTGAAAAATAAGATTAAAAACAAATTACATTACTACATTATTTTTTATACAATTAATAAGAAATAGGTTATTTCTGTTTAACGATGATTTAGTAAAAGGTTAGTGAACAATATCTTTTAGTGCACATTGTTAAATAAAATTAAAATTTAAACTTACTTTAAACTCAGGTGGTTGAGATGTAGATGTAATCACTGGTGTTGAAAATTAAACTGGAAGCAGCAGATTGAAAGCAGCGTAAACTGGAAGCAGCAAAATGAAAGCAGCGTAAACTGGAAGCAGCAGATTGAAAGCAGCGTGGTTGAGATATAGATATAATCACTGGTGTTGAAAATTAAACTGAAAAATAAGATTAAAAAACATATTAAATAAAATTAATAGAGCAACATTATTTTAAACATTTGTAAAACTCTAGTCTGTTCGATAATAATTTAATAAAGGTTAGTGTATAATATCTTTTAGTTCAATCGATTTAAAGTAAAACATTATCAAATATTTAACTGTAGTATTAAATATAAACATTATTTAAACATTTGTAAAGCTTTAGTCTGGATAATGATTTAATAAAGGTTAGTGTGCAATATCTTTTAATTCAATCGATTTAAAGTAATACATTATCAAATATACATTATAATTCCACAAACTAATGTTTCATAAACGTGTATTTGAATAATGTGGTAGATGATTTAAGAAATAAATTATAATCATTTACTAGAACATATAGTATGAAGTAATTTAGTAAAATTAGTTGTATGGTTGAAAATAAAAATAAAACACAACTGTAATTAGGTTTAAGAAATAATGTCATGCAATTAATGTTAAAATATTGTTTAAAATCATAAATATAATGTTTTACATAAATGAAATAAGTTGTATTCTCCAAACATTATTGGTATTATTAAAATATGTTGTTAAATAATTTAGTTAAAGAAATATCTGTAAATAAATTTTAAAAATATTAGTTCTAATTAAGAGTATAATGATTATTTTGTTAAAATATTAATTGAAAATGATGTTAGAGAATATATAAAATAGTTACTGTTCATAACTAATAATGCTAATAAATTAGGAAATCTATATCATTTACTCACCAGATTCAATATCTGCTCAGCCAATGATCAGGTTGTTCAAGTCTAGAGGTTCCGGAAAGACGTTGGGGCCGTTGGTCTCTAGCTTGAAACAACTGCAGATGCTGCGTGCTTGAAATCTCGGTCTATTTATACTCAGTAAATGACGTCAATTGAACATGTGTCCGACCGCGTGCACACGTGTTAGTCCGCGTGGTGGTCAAGATCCAAACTCAAAGTACAGATGATGAAATATTGCATCAGCAAAATTAGACTTAGAAAATTTTCTCATATACAAAGAGTTCTCTGGTAGCAGAAGACACATCAGCTGTTGTAAAAATAATCAGCTGTTATGAAAAACTATACAACAACAAGAAAAAAAAACCTCTGGTTCATTTGTTAAACGGTCAGAACAAATTAATACTATATAAAATACAAAATATTACTATTATAATTCGAATTAATACTGTATACTGTGTAACAAGAAAAAAAAATACACTTTAATTAAAGCATAACCTTTTTCATAGAGTTTTCAAAAATATAAATATTAATTATTATATGAATATCACATACTATATGTAGGTACTATTTAAATTCATAGAATAGTATTTTACCTTAAGATTTTTAAATACTAAATTAAATATTTAATAAAATATAGTATGATTTTTATTTTCTATATACTAAATATATATATAAACCACTTAAATATGGAATCAGAACAACATGTAATGAGAAATAAAGTATCAGGCTAGCAGAAATGAGCAGCAGTCACATAATCAGTTCGCGAGACAGTCGCGACTATCTTACGGAGAGGTCGCCGGGTCATGCTGATTTGATAGTGGCACAGCGCGCGGCAACTGTAACATTGATAACTCCTACCAGTCTTTGCTCTCCTAATACTTGACGACCGTTTTAACGTATTTATTCGCAACCGAAAAGGATATAAAAGGATAACGAAGTAAAATAATATTACTGTAACAACGAAAAACGCGTTTGTATTTAATATAGTATAATTTAATAATCGTATATGTATTTATTATAGTATATTGTATATATATATATAGTATATTGGCAGCACTGAGATTTTTTTTGCAATTAATCGTGCGAGTTGGTAACACTGCGAAAAAACAGTTGGTACATTTTATATAGTATAAAGAAAAACAGACATTTTTTTGCATCTTTCATATGGCGCTACATCAGCTGAGCAGACGACAAATCAACAGACTTTTTTTCACATCTGAACAAATTAATACTATATTAAATACGAATTAAAAATACATTTCATATAGTATAACGATTAAATACGAATTAAAAATACATTTCATATAGTATAACGCGGCTCGTCGAGCGAAGCGAACGAAGCCACACACGTTCTTCTGCCGCTACTTACGTTAACCTCTCGGGTGTGTCACTGTGCCGCAGTGGTATCGACTTCGTCTCACAAACGAAAGGTTCTCAGATCGATCCCGGCACCGACCACCGACACTTTTTGCCACAGCATTAAATAAATAAAATACAATTAATTTAATAAATACGACGTGACGTCAGAAAAAAGAGCGCGAAAACGGCGTGACGTCACACAACACTGACCTAGGATAACGTCGTCGCGGGGGGTCCACGTGCTCGTAGTAAACTTAACCTTCAAGGTCACCACGTGGCTGATAACAGTAGTAAACAATAGTAAAGTTGACCTACGGGTCAACACGTGGTGATAACAGTTGTAAACAACAACAGTCCAAAGTTCAAGGTTGTGCTTCAACCGCTGTTTCTACACTACTTACGTGAGTTCTATTTTATGATTTAGATTTATTTTTGCAGTTTACCGGTATTATTTCTAATCATTGCTTACCACATTATCAATTGTAAAATACAAACAAAGAGAGAAAGAGAGTGAGAGAGAAAAAAGGAGAGGGAAAATGGTGAGGGAATTTCCAAAGCTTTTAACCATTCTAGCTTAATTACTTTGTAGTATATAAATATATACTCATTAATTTTGAACTTTAATTAACAAGTCTAATATCACTATTATATTTACTGACATAAATATTATTAAAATTCATTATTGATTATTTACACATAAGTATAATGACTATTAATTTAATTTAAAATGCTTATTTGTTTTATTTTTTGCTTTGTCATTGCTTACGAGTGATTAACATTTTTAGTATCTTTAATTGATATGAATAAATTATTAATTTAAAAGTATTAATTTTATGAAGCATGAGTAAAATAAACTATTATTCCTTACTATGTATATTAGTGTGGTTTAATATTCAACTAAACATTTTCATAAGGCATTTAGTTGAGCAAATTTATTAATTTTACTTGTCAGAAAGTCTTTTAAGTAAAATAGCTGGCAATTTGAAATCAAATTTCTATCTGTTCATAAAGAAGTAAAAATATATAGAAGAAATATTGAATCTCTTTCTGTACAATATTATCGATCAAATACTTTCTAGTTATCAGTAATTTTCTTTAGCTAGTGAAGAACACTCTTTGCTCAACAAAATCTTTGGTGGAAATAAATGGGAAATACATTATTCATTGCAGCGCCTCTAAACTATGTAAATGGTTGATAGAACTAAACAACTCAAATCCCTGGAATTTAAATCAGCCATTATAGGCTGAGCCCTGGAACCTTACTCACACTTAGGGAAATTGTTAGAACAAAGCACCGTGAACTCCCTTGCCTTGTATTAGGAATCTTAATCAATATTTATGGTTCAAGGTGGCTGCAAACGTAGTCTTCTCTAGGGATGGAAAATATTTTCATCAAATCGAAATATCGTAAACCAAATATTGATCTAACGGTAATATCTAAAGAAAAATAACGATGTATCGGGTAAGTGATATATCGAATTGTAAATTATTTATATATTTAAAATTATGCACTAACTCTTATGTAATGATCAAAAATACACTCATGTTTTGCTGTCACTATTTAGAATAGCGTACTGAATGTAAAGATTAAATACATTTATCTACACGAAACAAGTTGTGGTCTGTGGGGTTGAGCAAAAAATCTAAATAAGACTAATTGTACCTTTAATTATTATGTTAATTATAAAAGAATTATGTAGATTCAGCATTGTCACCTAACACACAACTTCATGTACCCCTTCCAGCCACTGGTCTACAATAAACTACATTTTAGTGTATTTTAACCTCAAGTAAAAAGGTAAATAAAACTACATTATTATTTCAAGGCATGATTTGTACACATAAGAAGCAATTTAAATGAGTTTTTTTTTCGAACCGAGATGATTTTGAGGATAGAGAACAACGTTAATATCTAGTGATATGATATATCGAACGAAAATATCGATATGGCCGATATTATCGAAAGAAAACATTGATACTAATATGTCGATATATCAAAACATATTTATCGATATTTCCGATACATCATTGCCATCCCTAGTCTTCAGTCACAAATAATTCATTTAAATGAATACATCCGAATTTTACGGACAACTAACAAAGTATTTCAGGTAAATTATATTTATGTAATTCTAAACATAATGAAAGGAAAAACACATTTTTTGTTAGTAATAGATCAAAATGAGTTAAACTATTAAATGTCCACCCTCTTTAATATTAAAAATCTCATATTCTAACACGAAAAGCAACGTAAAGCTAAAAAAATACGAACAAAGAAATAAGCTATACTTTTTTAATCTAACAGTAATATGTTAGATTAAAAAAATACATCATATACAGTTGTTGTATGGTGTACTAAATTAATTTGGAAATCTTTGTAATTAAAATGTAATAATGTTCCTACACCACTCGTGTGACTTCTTTATTTAAAATTATTTTACAACTTGTCTAATTCGGGAGGGGACTAGGTATTAGGTGTTAAAAAAGAGTAAAGAAAAAAACACGCATAAGTAACAGAAACGTTTTTCTTTGTTATATACTAAACATCATTATTTTTAGTGAACATTATTAATGAACACATAACTAAACTTACAAAACTAAAACCACACCATAACCCTGAAACTTTCAAGGTTAGGACTTAATAACCATGATTAAACGTGAAAAGATTGTAAATTTACATTGAATTCAGTCTCAAACGTGTAAAACAAACACTTTCTTTGAAGTAAAGAGTCTAATTCTCTTATTTTCAGATGCCAATATGGCGGTTTCCTCTCTAATTGCATTTAATAAACGCATCGAAAAACGTTTTAGTACACAAAACAGCATTAACTTACTAAAATAACTCACTAATAATACAACAACAATTACATATATTATCTAACGTTTGAGCTGTACAGCTAACCACGTGTTTATGAAACGTACGATATGAATTTAAGTTTTGTAAACATTATTTGGAGATTTCCAATGTTTTAAAGTGTTTTAAGGAACAATCACAACGTTTCGACAGGTATAAAAACTACTAATTAAAATCCATATTTTCTAGCCCCTGAGCTGCTTATAGGACTAAATTAAATAATTACCTTCGTCAATCACCTCATAAGTTCGTAACAAATGTTACGGCCGTTTCGACATCAAAGTGTCATCTTCAGACATTGAATTTCAGTCAGCTACTTGCTCGAGTGCGTGAAATGTGTGTCTCGGAACAGGCCTGTTAAGTAATATTTGTTTTCGTAATGTGCGTAATGTGTGTGTTGTGTGTGTCAGTTTTTATTTTATATTTTAACGACGCCTTATGGCTAAACTTCAATGTCTGAAGATGACACTTTGATGTCGAAACGGCCGTAACATTTGTTACGAACTTATGAGCTGATTGACGAAGGTAATTATTTAATTTAATAAAAACTACTGTCGTCTTCAGGTATTACTTACTATTTTAGCCCACATTTACAACTTTTTTTGTCTTAACCCATAATAATTTAAGAAAATACAAGAAACTACATGCTTATAGATTACGTTTGACTGTTCTGAAACGTTTTTATACATATTTATCACACTTATTGATCCAAACAAACGTTGCGTTTGTTCCTACATTAAAACACTTGGAGCATTGATAATCTCCAAATAATGTTTACCAATCATTAACAATCCAATACTAATAAATAACTTTCAAACAACAGTCGATATGAGTTTATTCGAAACAAAATACATTTCACTGACTAAATCAATGTATTTCAGCACCACAAATAACTGTTACTAATCCCAATGTATTTTTTTACAGGCAATAACAATGATGCAGATAATAAATTAGAAGAAAAATATAAGTCACTTTAACTTTACACGTACCACAAATAAATATTAAATCAAATTTACATTTTATTAAAAGTAAAATCTATAAAACGATAATAAGAGTGAATAATACATTAAACGAATAATACATTACATAGTGAATTAAATTAAATTAAAATTACTGTATACTCAATTAAAATTATAAAATATAAGTAATTAAGAGACACCCCTGAACGCTTCTCGTGCCAACCACAGCTAATAACAAGGTAATATTATTTGCTTGTATATTTCAATAGTTAAATTACTGAGTTTACTAAAAGTATAGTGAAGTAATTTGAGTAGTTTATCTTATCATACGTAAATCTAACACCTCATACAGATCTTATACACAAAGTTACTAGTACTACAATGACAGCACTTATAACAGTTTATTAATAATTTCCGTGTACGCACACCAGTGGTGCCCATTGTGTAATACATCCGTCTCCCCCAAACCGTTTGATACATTGGGATGGCGTAAAGTTAGTTGTGGCCTGTCAATTCAGATATTTACAGGTGAATCCTTTTTCACCATCAACACCAGCCGAGGTAATGTTCCACTCACCCCCACATGTCCTATCTTAAAGGTAGTTCCAATGTTGGAGGACAACACTGATCAGATCTCAGTGAAGATCGTTCCATCTGCTACCATTCTTACTCGCGTCAAGGGTCGATGACACCATATGTAAGAATCATACAACCAATAACTTCATGGTTATAAAATGTTGATTTACGTTTATTCACTTTCAGCTGAGACAGTGGCCGAGTTGTCGTCTGTACCTGAGACAGTAGCCGAGTCTTCCAAGGCGTCAGGTATGTACCTGAGACGGTAACTGAGTCGTCGTCTATACCTGAGACAGTGGCCAAGTCTACGTATTAACATGAGACAGTGGCCGAGTCGTCGTATGTATATGAGACGGTAGCCGAGTCGTCGTCGGTACATGAGACAGTGGCCGAGTCGTTGTCTGTACCTGAGACAGTGGCCAAGTCGTCGTATGTACCTGGGACAGTGGCCGAGTCGTCGTCTGTACATAAGACAGTAGTCGAGTCGTCATCTGTACATGAGAGAGTATCCGAGGCGTCGTCTGTACATGAGACAGCAGCCGAGTCGTCGTCTGTACATGAGACAGTGGCCGAGTCGTCGTCTGTACATAAGACAGTAGCCGAGTCGTATGTACCTGAGATAGTGGCCGAGGCTTCGTCTGTACATGAAACAGTAGCCGAGTCGTCTGTACATGAGACAGTTGCCGAGTCGTCATATGTACCTGAGACAGTAGCCGTGTCGTCGCTTGTACATGGGACAGTGGCCGAGTCGTCGTCTGTACCTGAGACAGTGGCCGAGTCATCATATGTACCTATTACAGTGGCCGAGTTATCCAAGGCGTCAGGTATGTACCTGAGACAGTGGCCAAGTCGTCTTATGTACCTGAGACAGTTGCAAAGTCGTCGTATGAACTGGAGACAGTAGCCAAGTCGTCGTCTGTATATGAGACAGTGGCCGAGTTGTACAAGGCGTCAGGCGTATTTATCCGAAACAGTGGCCGAGACTTCCAAGGCGTTAGGCGTATGTACCTAAAACAGTAGCCGAGTCGTCCAAGGGATCGGATATGTACCTGAGACAATACCCGAGTCGTCGTCTGTACCTCAGACAGTGGCCGAGTCGTCGTATGTACCTGAGACAGCTGCCGAGTGGTCGTATGTTCATGAGACACTGGCCGAGTCGTCGTCTGTACCAGAGACAATCGCCTAGTCGTCGTATGTATCTGAGAGAGTGGCCGAGTCGTCGTCTGTACATGAGACAGTGGCCGAGTCGTCGTATGTACCTGAGACAATGGCCTAGGCTTCGTCTGTACATGAAATAGTGGCCGAGTCGTCGTCTGTACATGAGACAGTTGCCGAGTCGTCATATGTACATGAGACAGTAGCCGAGTCGTCACTTGTACATGGGACAGTGGCCAAGTCGTCGTCTGAACCTGAGAGAGTGGCCGAGTCGTCATCTGTGGCCGAGTTATCCAAGGCGTCAGTTATGTACCTGAGACAGTGGCCAAGTCGTCTTATGTACCTGAGACAGTTGCAAAGTCATCGTATGTACTGGAGACAGTATCCAAGTCGTCGTCTGTATATGAGACAGTGGCCGAGTTGTACAAGGCGTCAGGTGTATGTACCTAAAACAGTAGCCGAGTCGTCCAAGGGATCGGATATGTACCTGAGACAATACCCGATTCATGTCTGTACCTCAGACAGTGGCCAAGTCGTCGTATGTACCTGAGACAGTTGCCGAGTGGTCGTATGTTCATGAGACAGTGGCCGAGTCGTCGTCTGTACATAAGACAGTGGCCGAATCATTGTCTGAACCTGAGAAAGTGGCCGTGTCTTCGGATGTACCCTGGACAGTGGCCGAGTCGTCGTCTGTACCAGAGACAATCGCCGAGTCATCGTATGTACCTGAGAGAGTGGCCGAGTCGTCTGTACATGAGACAGTGGCCGAGTCGTCATATGTACCTAAGACAGTGGCCGAGGCTTCGTCTGTACATGAAATAGTGGCCGAGTCGTCGTCTGTACATGAGACAGTTGCCGAGTCGTCATATGAACCTGAGACAATAGCCGATTCGTTGTCTGTACATGGGACAGTGGCCGAGTTGTCGTCTGTACCTGAGACAGTGGTCGAGTCATACAAGGCGTCAGGCGTATATATCTGACACAGTGGCCGAGACTTCCTAGGCGTTAGGCGTATGTACCTGAGACAGTGGCCGAGTCGTCCAAAGCGTCAGGCGTATGTACCTGAAACAGTGGCCAAATCGTCAGAAGCGAGTTGTATGTACCTGAGACAGTGGCTGAGTAGTTGTATGTACTAGAGACAGTGGCCGAGTCGTCTTATGTACCTGAGATAGTGGCCGAGTCGTCGTATGTACATCGGACAATAGCCGAGTCGTCGTCCGTATCTGAGACAGTGATCGAGTAATCGTGTGTACTTGAGACAGTGGCCGAATCGTCATTTCAACCTGAGACAGAGGCCAAGTCGTCGTTTGTACCTGAGATAGTGGCCAAGTCTTCATCTGTACCTGAGACAGTGGCCGAGTCATCCAAGGCATCCGGTATGTACCTGAGACTGTGGCCAAGTCGTCTTATGTACCTGAGACAGTTACAAAGTCGTCGCATGTACCTGAGACAGTAGCCAAGTCGTCTTCTGTATATGCCGAGTCGTCCAAGGCGTCGGGTATGTACCTGAGACAATACCCGAGTCGTCGTCGGTACCTGAGGCAGGGGCCAAGTCATTGTATGTACCTGGGACAGTAGCCGAGTCGTCGTATGTAAATGAGATAGTGTCCGAGTCGTCATCTGTACGTGAGACATTGGCCGAGTCGTTCTCTCTACCTGAGACAGTGACCGAGTCGTTGTATTTACCTGAGACAGTGGCCGAGTCGTCGTCTGTACGTGAGACAGTGGCCGAGTCGTTGTCTGTACTAGTGACAGTGGCAAAGTCGTCGTATGTACCTGAGACAGTGACCGAGTCATCCAAGTCGTCAGGCGTATGTACCTAAATAGTGACCGAGTCGTTGTCTTTACCTAAGACAGTGGCCGAGTCGACCAAGGCGTCAGGTAAGCACCTCAGACAGTGGTTGAGTCGTCATATGTACATGAGACAATGGCCGAGTCGTCCAAGGCATTAGGCGTACTTACCTGAGACAGGACCCTAGTCGTAAAAGGCGTCAGGTATGGACCCTAGACAGTATCTGACTCGTCGTCTGTACCTGAGACAGTGGCCGAGTCGTCGTTTGTACATGAGAAAGTGACCGAGTCGTCGTATGTACCTGAGACAATAGCCGCGTCGTCAAAGGCGTCAGGTATGGACCTTAGACTGTAACTGACTCGTCATCTGTACCTGACACAATGGCCAAGTTGACGTATGTACATGAGACAGTGGCCGAGTCGTTGTCTGTTCATGAGACAGTGGCCGAGTTGTCGTCTGTACATGAGACAGTGGCCGAGTCGTCCAAGGCGTTAGACGTATGTACCTGAGATAGAGTGCAGGTTTGAATGTTGTTATTGACTGTTAAATTTTATCAGGATAATTCACCTTGTACAGAACTCTATAGGTTCTTGCCCTTACTCTATCTGATAATTTCTAAACAAATCAATAGTCTATGGGGAATGGGTAGAGTAAGATTAAAAAAGCATGTCGGCTAGCAAAATATTGTAATAGCAAGACAAAACTATATTTTTTATTTTTTATTTGGTCAAATATTGTTCGTTAAAATAATGCACTATAATTCATCGTGTAATATAGCGTCTATAATGTGTTATACGTTCCCTGCATCTACTTTAGGTTACACATGCATTTTTAATGTGTGTTTATATTAATAAAAAAATAACGCAATTTATTTCATGTTCCAGTTTTATTTAACTAGAAAACTAGAACTGTGGTTCTATAGTTCTTAATACTTAACAAATATATAAATGTTAGTAATAATAAAAGTTACATTTTGATTAGGTATGCTATTAGAATCCAAGCCTAAATTTTACTACTTTCATAAAAATTAAATTACTGTACGCATAACTACCCCTAAATGACATGCTGGCTTATTTCTCCCTCATAAATACCCCGTTGATCGGATCTCAACACTTTTAATATGCACAATATAATTTTTAATGACTGATTTGGTCTTCTTTTATATATATTTTTGTCTTTTAAATATTATGATTTTGCTTTTTCTTTGAAAAATAAATTACTGAACGGAATATTTATGAGTTATTGTGATTTCAGGTAGCAGAAATATTCAAGCTGGAATGATGACTGTCTTTTTCTTAGAGCTTATTTTGGAATACTCCATAATAAATCTCCTGCTCTCAAATAAGGACACTTCCAAACAATCCCCCAGGAAATTATTATTTACTAAAATATACTAAAACGAGTCACAATACCCAATTTAATAATAATAAATATATTATTTTTTCATAACTCTCAAAGTTCCATTGTATTGTACCGGGTCTTGGACCGGTACAGTTTCGTTTTTTTTCGTCATTGTCTGCCAGGCTGCCTGAGATTCGTTTTTGCCCTGCGTTTCGCGTAGTTGGTAGCCGTTGGCCCAGTTCCGTTTCGTTCCGGGTTCCAGCAGCTTCTGTCCGGTTGGCCTGTCTGGTCAGTTGTCTTGTGCTGCCTGCAGAATCTCGTTATGAGGGGCTAGACACACTAAAACGTAAGTGTTCATTTTGTGAGTTTTAATATCTAAGCACCCTTTTGGTGAAAATATTTTGTTTCAATAATATTTAATCGTTCTTACTTGTGTTTTCAGAGTTTTGTTAAATTTATATTCTTTGTCTAGATGTTTTAACCTAGGTTCGAGCCATGTGCTCATTGTTACCTTTTTGACTTTAATTGCTTTATTATCTCTGGTTTCATATTTAATAGTAGTTCTGTATAATGTTTTGTTGAGCCTTTTTAAGTTGCAGTTACCGATTTACCATCTTTTTTTCATGGACAATAACCTAGCCTATCTTTAGTTTGATTTTCATGTTATGACAGATTGCTCATGTTTCAATAGCCTAGTTCTCAGTTTGTCATTTTTAGTTCCATATACGTAATTAATTCTTTTATAATTTGTTAATTTGTAATTTGTCTTAAATCTGTTTTCCAACCTAATTTTTCATAGCCTAAAGTTAATCTCTCCCTCCAATCATGTATAAGTTTGTCTCTTCATGTTAAGTTTTGTTAAATCAGGCACCCTTATATTTTTAGTTGTTATGTGTAATATTTTGTTGTGATGGCTGGACTGTATTTGATGTGCTGTGTGTTGTGCCTTACAGTCCAGGGTCCTTGAGTGGGACTTTCAGCCCTCAGCCCGCCGTCCGGGGGAACTTCGATATTCTCCACTGCTAGCCTGGCCTGAGGACCATGTTGGAGCCTGGAGTTGCCCGCTACCCGCCCTACATCTTTGGGGGTAGAAGTCTTCAGTCCTCAGGTCAGTTCTTTCCATCTTTTCCCGGCGGCTGAGCTGGGGGTGATTTATAAAAAAAAAACAAGAAAAAAATATATATATAAAAAAAAAAGAAGAAAAAAGTTTGCGGAACTTTTGGTGTGGCCTAGGCCTAAAACTAAAAACCTGGACAGTGAATCATGAAACAGCCATGGGGACTTAATTATTTTTTATTAAAGAGGGAAAAGCTTTTAAAAGACCCAAGATTTTTTTTGATGTTGATATTTATTTTATTTATATTTATTGTTATTTATTTTTAATTAGTTTATATTCCTTGTTATTAATTAATTAGTTTTATTTGTTGTTATATCTTTTTAGATTTTATAGTTGTTAGGTCCCTATGGTTAAGTTATGTTATTTATTTATATGTTTAGGCCTAGTGATTGTTATTTATATTTTTTGTTCATTGTATTATAGATGTCTTGAAGTGCATTCTTACTCGAACGGTACCGTGTTAGATTTTCTTTTTAATTGTTTAATTTTTTTAAACTTTCACCAAAAGGGGATTATTGTTCTTTTGCTTAACCTTAATTCGGAGCTGCCCCGGGATTCCGGCTTACTCCCGGGCCTCGGTGGAATCAAGGGATATGGGCCAAATTGCCGGCTTAATTGATGATACCAAAATTTTTGTTTCCAGAAGTTTTCTAAATTTTTCACTTTTATTTTGGGGTTATCTAAATTTGTTTCTTTAATAATTTGTCTTACGTTTTGGGAGTCTCAGGCCAAACTGCAGATAGGCCCTGTAATTGTTAACTTTGGTATTTGTAGAGTTTGTGGTATTTATAGCGTTTGTTATTATTGTGTGTTAATTTGTTAATGTTAGTTATCTTGTTATTTATTTAAGTGAAAATTTATATTGTGGCCTTCTGCCTATTTTATATCGTGGCCTTCTGCCGTTTTTGATTATGTTAATAGTGGTTTTTTGGTAATAAATTAGTTTCGCTCAGCTGCTGAGTTTTATTTTGGACCCTCCAACTGCCACCCGTGATCCCATCGCTTTACTCGTTTTGAGCCATCCCCCAGTTGGCACGCTTCCCAGCTTTGGTGGGGGGGATGGGTCTCAGTATGCTATAACTAAAATAAACTATAAACTTATTAATATATATGTAAATGATAACAATAGCAAAAGCGTGGGAGTAAAGGACCTACCGTAGGTAAATATTAATAATTAACGCAACATTCTTAAACCAAAAATATGAAAACATACCTTATTTTTCCACATATAAAATGATAACCACGCATATCTTTTTATGTTGACTAAATACTTTGTTCTTTTTTTAATTGTTGACATGGAAAAGCGTGAAGAACATTAGATCCCAACAATAACGTAATGCTGGGCTAAATGCGTTGCGTCTGCGGGGCCGCCCCGGGCGTGCAAATTTAATGTTACGACCCAGTCAACTTTACTGCCACGCTCTGGGTTTACGAGCTGCCCGGGCTGAACAATGTTTTGACCACCACTGAACCATTCAACTGCTGAATCTAGGCCGGTTCAGCACTGAACACTGTTCCATTTATCTCCATTAGTTTTGAACGGCATTAAGCTTTCGTCTCTTGCTGTGGTGTATTTATTATTAATTTGACTAAATAGTAGATTTCTTAAACTAATGAAAATTGTAACTTGTGTTTTGGCATACATTATTACTAAAAGAGGATCAGGTGTATATCATGTGTATTTCATTTTACATCCATAAAAATGTTCAGTTTGATGTATCATGTCAGGTAGTGGAAAGTAAAATCATCTTATATTCAATTATTCTTACATGCTTGTTGAGGTTGTAAGAAAAAAAACTCACTCCTCGATCCATTTACTTGTTGTGTATTAAGTGATATATTTTTTTATATTTTATTATTGCCTGCACTTCATAATATGGCATGCATTTCATAATATGGCTTGCATTTCATAATATGACCTGCATTTCATAATATGGCCTTCATTTCATAATATGGCTTTCATTTCATAATATGGCCATCATTTCATGATTTGGCCGTCATTTCATAATATAGCTTGCATTTCATAATATAGCTTGCGTTTCATAATATGGCATGCATTTCAATACACGCCATTAATCGTCTTCTCTTAGTACGTATACTCAGTCCACAATTATATTATTCTTATAATTTGTATATTTACATTGCATAACATTGAATTTACTTTATATTATGTACCGAAATCTCAGTGAATATTTATTTTTCGGCTGATTTTCTTTTGGATGAAGAATAAACTAAAATGACGTATTTCAACTTAAAAATATATTTCCATTTGATTGTTAATACAACATTATTATAAATCTACCATACAATCCCTTTTTATTTAAAAATATACTCGTGCATACTTATTATTTGCTTTTTAACTTTTATTATTACAGCCTCTGTTACGTCTAAGATTGTCACTCATTATATTCACATTTTTATGTAATATGTATTGATAACTTGTTACCTTCTCTAAATTTAAAACTAGGTTTGTGATTTTTTTTATAAAAAGCAAAAGATAAAGAATGAAATTCATCAGCATAATCTTTCATTTTGAAATAAAGTGGAATAATACGTATACAAATGACCACATTGTATGGAAAGGAATTTAGAATAGCTGTGCATTGTTTATGAAATAAAAATTATATAATTTACAAAATTCATTGACTAAAGAAAATGTTAAGATTATCCTGAGTAATGTTATAATTTAACATGAGATCAACAATATATTGAAGATGTGTCTGTACTCCGTAAGGTACAGAGTCCATGTTCTATATCGATGACTTGATATTTTTAGTTGCGGGCTGACTACATTCACTCGACAGCACACGGTAAATAAATAGACTTGACATTTACAAAGGTCATCCGAGGAATTCCTTAGTCAGCTCCTTTACATTTCATCATCTAAGAAAAATTGTAATTGCCTAGGCATTACTCATTTAGTGTTAACAAAAATAAAATTAAACCTTATGCCGGGTCCACACCAAACCAACAAAACAAAAACTCCAACAAATCAGCAACACAACAAAACTGCAAGTTTTCGAAAACAGGAACTAATTGTCAACTGCTGTCCACATATGAAAACAAAAATCAGTCAACTTTGTGATCCCGATAGAAAATGTGGCGAGCTCGAAATTTGGAATTACAAAGGAACAATGAATTATTTATTATGGCAGCTGGTTTTCTATTCCAAAACCAAAAAAAGAAAAAACGTTTTTGGGTTAGGCCGAGCTTGAAGAACCGACAAAAAAACTATGTTGAGGAACTATTGGAAGATTTAAGAAAAGACGATAGAGGTATTAGTGGAGAAATGCGATGCAGCTTCAAAAACTTTTTAAGAATGACCAGTACTGATCTTGAAAATCTAATAGAAATCATTGGACCCTCGATACAGAAGAAAAATACAAATTTTCGAAATGCCATTAGTGTAACAGAACGTTTAGTGATTACTTTAAGATTTTTGGCAACTGGGGAGTATTACCAGAGTCTGATGTATCTTTTCAAAGTATCCAAACAGGCAATATCAGTAATAATTCCAGAAACCTGCGATGCTCTCATAAGTGCCCTAAATACATATGTCAAGGTAAAATTTAACATTATTAATAGGTAGCTGTTAAAAAATAAACTGATTTTTTTAAAATAACTTTTATTTGGAATGTATCTGAAAATTACATGTATGACTGAGCTGATTCATTTGTTGTTATCCGCGTAGCTGGCCAGGATTCATCAATCTGGGTGGTATGTTGATTCGATGAGCAAGACGGACTAGTCAGTATCTCGTAGGTTGGAACGCTGGATGGATTTGAGGTTTGAACGCTGGGTGGGTTTGAATAATCTGGACTCATATAATTGTGGTTGTTTGTATCTGTAGAACTAGTGTGAACTGCAATTGGAGATCGAAAATGAAGGAACGGTGTCAATTGCTCTTGAGTTTCTGTGTTTTTTGGTTGGTCATATTCTCCTATTTCTGCTTTGTAGAGAAGATCATTGATCAAATGCTGCACAGTAGCTTGCGCATAAGGAGTACGAAGTTTTCGCACTTTTCTAGCAACTAGCTCACCAAATATATCAAAATCATCGGGTTGTACAGATGTTCCTTGCTGATTTTTTTTATATACTTCTTGTAGCATTCCATAAACTTCTGCATTTTGCTTCTCACTAGTGGTTAGAACTCTTTTCTTTGGTGTGGTAGATTTTGCTTTTAAGCTTTTGGTGTTTTTATCAGTAATTTCCTTTTGAGCCTGCAAATCTTCGTAGTTTTCTTGTAATTCTCCCATATTACTTGTACTCTGGCTGACGCTAGCGGTATCATCGTCATTTGTTTCGGATTCTTTTGCCTCTTCATCACTGTCTGAATCATCACTTTCCTGTAAAGTAAAGAATGTATGTTATTAAAAACTGCATAAAAATATATTAAAAAAATGTATATTAAAAAAAATATATAATAAGAACTTTCAATTAAATTTAATTTGTATTTTATTTCAGACTCCTAAAAGTGAAGAGGAATGGGAAAAAGTTAGCGATGATTTCAACAAGATTTGGCACTTTCCACATTGCATAGGCGCAATGGACGGAAAGCACATTGTAATCGAGGCACCTACATTCAGTGGCAGTGAATTTTTTAACTATAAAGGAACATTCAGTGTAGTTCTTTTTGCTGTTGTTGACGCAAATTATAATTTTCTGTATGCAAACGTTGGTTGTCAAGGACGAATCTCTGACGGAGGTGTTTTTAAAAATACGCCATTTTACAAACTATTGGTTGAAGGAAAACTAAATTTGCCACAAAAACGTGTTCTTCTTGGAAGGGACAAAGAAAGTCCTTATGTTTTAGTCGCAGATGATGCTTTCCCCCTTAAACCATGCATTATGAAACCATATAGCGGCCATCAAGATAAGGGGTCAATAGAACGTGTCTTCAATTACCGAATTTCACGTGCTCGAAGAATAGTTGAAAATGTGTTTGGCATTTTAGCGTCTGTGTTTCGAGTGTTTCGCAAACCAATGCTGTTACAACCAGAAAAGGTAGAAAAAGTGACTTTGGCATGCATTTGTTTGCATAATTATCTAAGGTGTGTCTTGTCGAAAAATAAATATAATCCACCAAACAGCTTTGATGTAGAACATATTGATAGTGGTACACTAGAAAATGGCGCATGGAGAAAAGATCAACAAACTTTACAGTCGTTTTTTAATCTACAACAGACTGCAAGAAAATCATCTGTAGAAGCTATGGAAATAAGAAAAGAATTTGCTGAATATTTTATGTCTGAGCAAGGTCAAGTTCCATGGCAGTTAAAATTTTGTTAATCTATTGAGCAAAAGTACTGATTTTTTAGGGGAAAATGATTTTTTAATTGATTTAATGATTTATTATTCTAATTATTAATAACTAATAACAAGTTCCATGGCAGTTAAAATTTTGTTAATCTATTGAGCAAAAGTACTGATTTTTAAGGATAAAATGATAGAATGTATAATGAATAAATATAAGTAAATAAATAATGCATAAATATATGTAAATTTTATATCTAATAAATAAAAATAAATAAATAAATATCTACCTGTGTATTCGATAATCCGCCTATATTCCCACTTGGTCTTGGCTTGTTTTTATCTTTTAAGAAACTTAATAGTGAATAACCAAACCACTTCGAAACGAAAGTTTTACCAGCTCCGGATTTTTTCAATAACTGATAATTTCTGTATTCTCTTTGGTACTGGGTATTGATGTTTTTTATCTTTCTGTCTACTTCCTCTGAAGAAACATTACACAATATTCCTATTTCCTTTAAGGCGTCTGCCTTTTTATAACGATTTTTATAATCAGGGTGTCGGGCATCCCATAACAATTTACTTTCTCTATAAAGTTCGATTAATTTACATGTATTTTCAACACTCCATTTTATTGCTTTTCCCGATGAAGTCATTTTGCACACAGCACGAGACAAACTGAACCACAAATTTTAAGTTTTGTTTTCTTCCTGTGGAGAGCGTACACACTAGACCAACAAAGTTGCCAGAAACACAAACAAAACAGCAACATTTTGATCTTTACCGCCAGGCGACGGGAAAACAAAAAGTTGTTGAAAACACGAACAAAACAAAATTGTTGCCGAAATGTTTCGCTTTTGTTTCAAAAATGTTGGGAAACATTGAGTTGCTGTTTTGTTTTTCTTTTGTTGGTTTGGTGTGGACCCGGCATTACTTTACAATTTACATTGTTTCGTTTTATTGTTTGCCTCAATGAAGAATGTCCATAGTAAGACTGTCAAATTGGTCGTATGTTGTCATCATACAATAATAACATTTATAGATAATAATTTATTCATTCTTCAAGCTCGTTTCTTACTGTATATATAATGTAATGTTATAAGATGTAACAAACACTTCAGTAAATAATTTTTTTATTTCATTAGGTCTTTCGGTAACAAAGTTAACATCTTCAGACAACCAAACTAAATTAACATTGTTTACATTTGATTGATTTGAAAAACACATGATAAAATAAGAATAAAACATATGAAATAATTT
Organism: Stictocephala bisonia; assembly: GCA_035578905.1. NCBI lineage: Eukaryota > Metazoa > Arthropoda > Insecta > Hemiptera > Membracidae > Stictocephala > Stictocephala bisonia. Next base: position 43,678 of record JAQJVL010004529.1, read on the forward strand.
AAATAAGAAAATAATAAAAATATATATAAAAATAGTATACATTTAAAATAATGGTAGTGAGTTTTCAAATGTTCTTGGCTCGTTATCAACAAGAATTTCTTTGAATTTTTTATATATAAGCTTTCATAAGAATCTAATTGTTCTTTATTTTGAACTTCTTTTAGTAAAAATTTTGTAAAATTATGGTTGAAATTGATGCAGTGTTTTGCTATCGCTGATTTCTCCTCTTGATAATTTTTAAAATGATATTTGTGTTCTTTTAATCATGTTGAAATTTTTCTTTTGGTTGACCAATATACTTTTA